>PVKA01001238.1:0-153628 GCA_004027165.1 Ctenomys sociabilis
TTTTTTTACCTGTTCATGCTGTTAAAGGTCTTTGAGCCCTTGACATCATCCTTTGTCCTGTTGGTGCTTAGAAATCCCATCTGCTCCATGGCCACTATGTAATGATGCCACATAGTGCCTTTTTTCCCTGCTCGTGAGATGTCATTCAGATCTTCTGGGCTTTAAATATTCTGGTCCATTTTATGTTCCTTTATGAAAGTTGCTATCTCCACTTACAATCTTTTTCAGCTATTCAAATAAACAGAAATTCAAAGCGATGTAAATGAAGCTTCAAGTTTTAATATACGACTGTCAAATCTCTTTATTAAATTTCAGCCCATTGTGTACCCCATTTTCTATACAGTTCCTCCATTTCCATCCAAATTCAGTTAAGATGGAAAACGAAAGAATGTTTAGGACAAATGTGAAGGCACAATTCCTTGCAGGAAAAAATACGAGGTTGTTTATATAGAATTAAATTTTTTTTTTCTTAATGTCTTCTAGGATTTGGCCTATGACCTTGTGTTTATTAACATGTTCATACAAGTTTTTAGGTACTCTAATCTGCTAAAACAAATTTGCATAAGTTTTGAGAGATATTTAATACACACTTAAAGATATTCAAACTCTGAAAGAAAGCCGGTGCGGTAGCAAGTGCCTATATTATAAGCAGCCTAGGAGGCTGAGGTGGGAAGACTGTGAGCTCAAGCACAGCTTGGGCACTTTTGCAAAACCCTGTCTCCAAATAATTCAGAATCAGCTGGGAATGTGGCTCAGCATAAAGGCCCTGGCTAAATAAGTAAATCTCCAAAAGGACTTCATTCGACACTTCCTGACTTCCTCCGATCCTTAGTCTAAAGGATGTAAGCCTAAGTAAGAATGGAACCAGCTCTGAGCATCTTAGGATCCAAAAGTTATAGATAATCAGCTATCCACTTATTATATATTTTTAGAAATTTTATTTTAAAGAGTAAAAACAACAGAAACAAAGACAAAAACAGAGTAATAAGCAACGGGGTACAGCATACAGAGTATCCATTCATTGTAAAATATATATCCTCTAATATGGCCAGGCAGTTTTATTGGTCCTAGAGGAGAAGGTGAACTTTGATACATGATATTCTGTAATTTATTCCATAGAGCATCAGGAAACAGGAATGCATAAAAATTTACTTTTTAGTGTAGTACGTTTTTCTGAGGGTGGAGGATCCAACCCAAGCAAATCAACTACGATTGAGCAATGCCCCCAGCCCTAAGTATTTATTTTTCACAGAGTGAATAACACTATGAAGGAAATGAAGCAGCATGGGAGAATGGATAAACAGAGCATGAGCTTGCCAGGGGTAGGCATGGTTGTTGTTTGAAGATTTTTTGAACTGGGCCCTGAATGGCAAGAAGTTATGAGAAAAGAAAAAGAATATTCCAGAAAGCCTGAACATCCAGTTCAGATTCATGGAGCAAAGCCAATTTGGAAGAGATACTTTCTAAGTGAGTAGATATAAGCCTGGTTGCTCGGGTGGGCACCTGAATGGAAGGCAGTAGCAGTGGGGAATGTTAGCAGGAGACAAACAGGGGAGGCAGGGGTTCCTGGGTCATTGTGAAGACTCGAGATTTTGCTATCCAAGAAATGGAAAAATATTTTCCAATTTGGGGAATGGGAAGCGTTGTTTAGCTTATGCTTTGAAAAGAGCAGGAAAAAGACAGGAGAAGCAGAGAGACTTGTTAAATGAGACTATGAAGGTGATGAAGGCTCAAATTTGTTCAGCAGTGAAGAAGCCCAGTGAGTCTTTCTGTAATACCCCGGGAAAAAAGGTCCTGTTCAATATGCTGATGGGCTTTATTCGGTGTTGAGGATGAGTGAAAATAATAGGAGAGATGACTGGGGAGGGGGTGGTTGGCTTTGGGCTTTGTTGGTGGATGGTGGTGTCATTCACTACAGTGAAGAACAGGGATCTTAAAAAGTAATTGATATTTTGTTTGGTTCTGTGAGATTCCTCTAAATAGATGCTCAATACAGATTTCTCTGTAGGCACTTGGGGCTCAAGAAAGATCTGCTATAAAGTCATGTGTGTCACTTCTACTGGTGGAACACAGACGATTTGAAATATTTATTTAAAGATGAAGACAGATGGGCAAATGTAGATAGAAAAGCGAAGACCTGAGATGCAATGTAAGACTAGGAAGGCATGGTCTGTGTGAGGGAGAGAGACAGAGGTGAAGTCTAAGACAGAGGAAGAGGCAGAGACAGAGAGCCAGACAGCTATGGAGATGACTGTCTCTGACAGAGATGGAGAGGGAGATGGAGACCGAGACGGAGAGTAGAGACAATTTCATGATGTTGTAGCCATTTGGGTGGCATGGTAAGTATAGAAGCTAGATCAGACAACTGAAGAATAAATTACAGGAAAGAGAAGGCACAACTCAATAAATTTTACTGTAACTCAAAAAGGAAAACACGAAGTAGAGGAAATCATCTTCAAAGGACAAGTCAAAGCAAGTTTACTTCTATAACTGATAGTTCATAATCTTCCAAAAAAAAGGAATTTTTAAATTTTAAAATGTTTTGCCCATTTGGAAGAAGAGAAGAATGACTGTGGGAGTGGAAGAAACTCTGCTCTGCTGAACATACAGAGATGCAAAAGAGTGGCGCGTGGTTCGCCCAAGCTAAGGATGCTGCTGAATTGCTGCTTGATGACGACAAGCTCAAAAGCACAGCCCTGTAGCCTACGGAAATGATGATAGATGCTCAGAGGCTTGAGTTCTGGAAAAGTGGTACATTCATTTCAAGATTGTAGATGTGCTTGGAACTGCGGATAAACAGAAAAATTAGAACTAAACTAGAAAAGGCCTCAAAAGTTCATCGGTAATGTTCCAATTTTGTAGACGTCAAGTATTTCAAACATAAAATTTACATTTTAATCATGGATAGATTACTGTTGAGGAAGGCATGGGAGTAAAAAAGAACCGAGACCTGTTGTGAGTATTGTAAGGAGAGGGAGGCTGAGTCTCTGCTGTGGTCTGAGATAGAATTAGACTGATGGTGCTAGACAGCACCTGGAGACTCCGCTTTTCTCATGCCTGTTCAATGATCCTGGATCACCACAAGGAAATGCAGGGAGGAATTTCTGGCTCATGCTGATATGTGGCCAAGCCGTGAAGGAATCGGAGATGAATTTAAGCTTCTCCAGGTCAGCAGATCCACTTGGCATCTGAAGCCTGTTAGCAGATTTAGGGTTCTTCATGAGGCCTTCACCACCCTGCCTTTGGTACTCTGAGTAGGCTAACTGCATTGAAGAGGCTAAAGAACAAACTCTGTTTTGAGCAGAATTAAATGAGGCTAGCAATGTGGCTTTAACATGAAGCCTTTGAAAGGAAGACAATATGAAGTCAAGATATTTTTGTTTCAGAGGAAATAGATGCCAGCATAGCCTCTACTCAACTTCTCTTTTGTAAATTGTCCTGGATTAAGGCACTACCATTTTTCTGTTCCAACAGGCTGTTATTTGGATACAAAGGTTGTGCATTTTTTGGGTCGTTTTTGTTGTTTGGATGACTTCTTACGTGGCATGAAGCTTGTTGTGGTTGGACCCATACTTAAACAAACAGCTGAACTTAAAAATACTAATTTTTTATGGTCTTTAACAAACTAAAAAAAAAAAAAACGATTGGACTGAAAGAAAACATTCTTAGCTAGAAATCAATGCAGAAATTTTCAAAATCTGACTTATCGTTATGAACAAAATAGCTTAGAAAGACAAGAAATTGCTTTTATACTTTGGAAGATAGCCCACTTTAGGAATGAGCATTTAAATTATTTGCCTTTTCCTTGAGCCATAAATCAAGTCTATCTTCTATGAATGAAAATCTCCCCTGCCTATCTGTGGCTTATTTGCTTCTTTTGCTTAATGAGCATAAAACTTGCTAACTCCAATAGCTTTTCAAACTCTTTAGCCCATATCTGGTCACAGTACAAAAAACCAAAATCTTAAAATCCCAAATACAATATGGAGACTTGATAAAGGTAATGAGCTATTTTGTTTCTAGAAATAAATTCTAAAGCAAGAGCAGGGTATCATAAAAAGGGCATTGGATACAAGTTCAAGAATCAAATTCTGTGGGCTGGCCAAATAGCTCAGTGGATTAAAACACATAGGAGCAGGCTCAGAGGCAAGGGTTTCCATCCCCAAGCCTGCCATGCTGGGCCCTCCCCCAGGGCATGCTGAGACAGCAATTAAGACTGGGTGTGGTGCCATGTGCCTGTAATCCCAGCTCTTGGGAGGTTGTAAACAAGTCTGGTCTAGTAGTGAGACCCTGAATACCCTGTATACCCTTTCCTAAAATACAAAAAAAAAAAAAAAAAAAAAAGAACAAAAGAAAGAAAGACTCAAAGTCTACTCTGATTTCTATGCAAATATTTTCTAAAGATGTTAGCAAATGATTTCAAACTTATAAGCTTCAGCTTTCCCATAGGTAAAATGAAATAATTGATTCAATGTCAAAGTCATCATTATAGACCATTCATTGGCTACCTGCTATATAGCACATATTTTCTTGCATTTATATCACATATTTCATCCATTAAATACCATGAAGGAAAATAAAAAATCATTTTCTACTTACTACTCTATGCCTATGGTATATCATAGTGCCTGACACACAAAAACAATGAAGGGAATATTTTTGATTGTCATGTAATGAGTTCTAGTCTTCCATGATTGCAGGATCATGAAGCATTGGAACCTTCAACATTGTTCAGATGAGGAAACCATGTCTTAAAAGTTCTACATAATTTCTCCAAACTCAAATAAATAGGAAGTGGCATATCAACTAAACAAAATCAAGTATTGCTCCTCATTGCCTCTGAGAGTATGAACAAAATCATGGCTTTTTGTTTCAAAATCTTGCACTCCTACAGGATAACTTTCCAATTTCTTAACATAATATTGAAATGCTTCTTCAGTCTAGCTTCAGGTCAGCTTTTGAACTTATCAGTTCCAGGATTCACTGCACTGCTTTGCTCAAATATTGGTAGAGGCTCATTTTTCATCCACACTGTTCCCTCCGCATGCTGGGATTATTTTCAGCTTTGAATGTGTTTCAGCTAAACCATTTCTCAAGGAGCCTTCTCCAATTTTACCAAGCAATGTTGATTCTTCCTGTAGAGAAAAGGACCAAAAGTGCTTGCGTCTCCGGTAGTACAGCAGACAACGTGCAGGTGTTTGGTGTGTGTTCATTAGATGTGTGGATGGTTTTCTTTGGTTATCTTCTAAGGCTTAGAAGCTATTTCATTTGGGGGAAACAGCAATACTCACCCAGAAAGCCTTCAGAGAGTTTTGGTACTCTTATCTGCTTCTTATTCATTGCCAAAATGATCACAAATCAGTTACGGATTACTTAATCCAAGGTGGGCATCACAGAAATGTTTGAGGAGCCATCCCTTGGGTCTTGATTTAGACCACTGCATTCCTAATGTTCAAACAAATTTTAAAGTGAAGCTACTTTTAGGAAATGCAATTTGTTCCAGGTAAGGCAACATATTCATTCCATTTAATGTCTAGATTTGGTGAACTCTACTTTGTAATGCTATTATGATAGGGGCAGTAATTGAATGAGCAAAAAGCACATGAGCCATTGGTTCATTTAGTCCATGTATAATTGGATAATAAGTGAAATTAAATATAAATGATTTACTCTTTTACTTAGCATTCACCCATTCATGTATTCCTTGGCTACTTTGTTGGTAACTTCCTTGTAGGCACTGTATTATTGGTTAAAACTGCAGAGCTGAAAGTCTCAAAAAAAAATTGTTCCCAGAGATCCTTGTCATCTGTATGTGAGGCTGACCCATAGGTAGACAGAAAGCGACTGTGGCAGAAGAAATATGGAAAGAGTGGGAAAACGGAAAAGGGTACTTAACCCAACTAGAGAGGGAATCAAAGGAAGAAGTGAGAATAGAGAGCTGCCAAAAGAGATACTAATTGAAACTTGAAGATCAAAAGGGAATTACCAATGCGCAAACATGGAAGACTACATTTCCAATAGAGGAAGACAGCCCTTAAGAGCTGAGTGGATAAATGAAATGGCAATGGATGGCTTGGGAAACTGAAGGAGGAAGACGGTTTGCGAGGAACCTTGGATGTCAAGTGAAGGAAGTTATCTGCTGCAAGGCTATGTGTAAGGAAGGAGGTGGTGGTAAGATTTGGGGGTAGGAAACTTACATAGAAACACCTTGAATTAACCAAGTATGCTGAAGTGTTCACATTATCTCAGGTATCCTCTGAAGAATGCACTGGCCAATGGCCAATGAGTTGTTTGTTGACCAATAACTTGTCAACATATGGCTTGGGTCCTTTAATCCAATGAGAGGCAATATGAAACCAAGTTTCTTGGTGTGGAGCATATCTGAATAATTTAAATGCCTTCTCCCTTTTCTGGTTATGAACTCTTCAGCTATCTCTCTCTCTCTTCCATCCAAAGTGTTCCAGGGATGTCATGAATTACCAAAACTATGCATCAAACTAAGTTAATTAATCTCTCCATGTTGGGTATATGAATAAATACATTTTTTGTTTATTACTTTTTTCCCTTTTTGGTTTGTTTGTTCATCATTGATACTGAAAATAGCCCATGTGCCTTCTGTGACCTTATCCATACTCTGAATTTCTGATGAAGATGATATCTGAAAACCCTACCCCTTCTCATCATTGTCATTGTTAAGACAAGACTCTGTGTCTTACAGTTCAATTTTTTTTTTGCATGTCTTGAACTCTATGCAGTTTGATCATGCTCAGCATCCCCCTGAGGAAGTCCAAAAACTAACATTATTCCCATTTCATAGATGGTAAAACTGAGGCCCTGGAAGATGAAATATGTTCAAGATTAACCAGCAATAAAAAGTAGAACAGTGCTTGAACTCAGGTGCTTGTTTGTTTGAAGGATAAGAACTCTTAACCTTAGTGGTAACTCCAGCCTTTGCCTATACTTTAAAATGAACTTGTCCTTTGGCTCTTAAATCTGACTTTCTAAATTTTCTGGTGAGGGTAGCAGTGTCTACCTATCACACATACTGTTCCTGCTATGTGCTTTAGGGATGTAGAGCCATGGTGTTGCTCATCGGTGTTTCGACAGATACAACTTGAAAATTAAGTCAATAAGAGGACATATCAGCTGTGTCTATCCACTTGTAGAAAGTCCCTCTTTTTGGGCTTTTGGCTGAGCTTAAGCTCTTTCTTTTAAAGAGCTTTTCTACATAGAAAAACACACCTGAGGAAGACAGACTTTGTTAATCATGCCAGGTCCACCTACACCAAATGTCCTAGTTGTGTGGATCAGCTTTCTAAATGCATCTCCACATGAACAATGATAGTCTGAAATGATCCATTGCCCTTTGCTGAGAGAAGATGAGGTGAGATTTAGGGATAGAGTTACCTATTGCACCCCCAGCATGAGCCAGTCCCTGTAGGTGCCTCATCTCCTCTACTTTTCCCAAGCCATAATTTCCAAAGGATGTAAGCTATATTTTCAGAGGAGTGTGTGCATCAGGGATTCTGAAGTTTAATCACTCATTCAGTCCCCAAATAGCTGTTGAAAGTCTGAGATTTTTCAGGAGTGTGTATATGTGTTTCTGTGTGTGTACTTGCACCTACAGTCTACACATGCTGATCTCAGTGGAACACATTTTTGTCAAAGCCACCTAACTAATATATGGAAGCCTGACTGGAGGGTGACCATTTGACCTTAGGGTTGACTTCAAGTTCTTTACTGAATGTGCTCACCATCTCGCATCAAGCGCTCGAGGAGCACCAAGCTGACTGATGTAATGGGAGTGAAGAGAGTTTTGTTTTTTTGTTGCTGCCTTTGTTTTTCCTGCCTGCACATTTGTATTCCGTTCCTTACCCTATTCCGTTCAGTGCTTGGGGCAGAGGGAGTAGAGAGGGATAGAAAATTCCCCAGACAAAGGCTGGCAGATGGAGCTGAAGGGCTCCTGGGACACTAGTAGCAAGAGAAGCTGAATAGCAGAGTCCAAGGATGTTATTTTTAAAAGGGATGCACAATAGCTTTGTCAGCAGAATCTACAAAAAAAATCAAGACATACATATTGTTATTCTCACTCTCGCCTTCTCTGTCTCCTTCCCACCTTCTCTCTGTCCCTCCCTCTCCTCTCTTCTTAACTCCTCTGTGTCTGTCTGTCTGTCTGTCTGTCTCTGTCTGTCTGTCTATCTATCTATCTATCTATCTATCTATCTATCTATCTATCTATCTATCTATCTATCTATCTATCTATCCTCTATCATCTATCTGTCTATCATCTGTGTCCATATAGTCACTCATGCACCTATTTTTCTGCCTAGATGTGTCTCTCTCCATTCTCAGGTTCTGCTGAGTCCAAGCAGACAGATTTGCTGCAGCTTTAAACACAATCAAGAGGAAATTAGCCTTTGTGAGAATTCATCTCTAGTTCTTTTTATTTATTTATTTATTTATTTTTTTTTTTGGTGGTGTGGGGCTACTCTTAGAGGTGTCTTTGTTGAAGAAATGAATAAGACACATTAGACCATAGATTTTATATAATCTTACTCTATTCACTTGTCTTTTAGTGGAGAAAAAAAAAGTGGCAACTTCATAATCTTAATCTTCAATGATGCTGCACAGAGGGAATTGCACAGGTGTAAAAAGGATCTGTTCTGCTTGGTGTGAAAAGTGAGGCACAGATTTCCACCTGTGATTCCAGATTTCTGTTTGCCCTGGAGACAGTGATAGTCCTCTTCTAGCTCTCAGTCTTCCAGTAGATAAACTGGGTAGAAGATCTGACCTTCTTACTACCATTTCACATAACCACTCCAACAACATTGAATAAATCTAACTGCTTCCTTTTCTTTGCTGGCAAGAACAGTGAAGTTCAGAATGCTTAGGTTATTATATTTCAGTCCTAGACAGTTTATGAGTGGTAGACATGGCGATTGACCTTACTTTTCCTGTATGTTGAACCCTTTACTCTTTGCAGTCTCCCTTATTGGATTTTAGAGAGCAAAGTGTAGACTATGGCTGGTCACTCTTGGTCTGGATCTATGTTTTACTATATCTGGGTGACCACATTCGCAGAGAGGCTGGCTTTCCTGAGAAGCTCTGAGCCTGTGTTCTTTCCCTACTATGCTTGCTGCTGGTCACTGGAGCTCTCAGCTCTCTCAAACCCATCTTTAAACAATTGAACTATAATGGATTGATTTATTCTAGCTCTCTTGATATTATTTCACTATGTAAACTATTTGCAGAAATAAACAAGGGATTTTGGAGCTTGGAAGGGGCTGAATTCAGTAACTCCTTTTTCAAACAGTCAGCAGCATAGAAATTCATACTGTATTTCTCCCTGACCTGATGGAAAAATCCTGCTGGATAGTACTTGTAATGAGTACTGATTTCATAATTTGACTTAACTCAGTTGCTTAACAATCGATCAATCCTATAGAAAAGGACATATTTTTATATTGATGATTATTTTAGAATGTTTAAAGCATATTTATATCATTTTCCAATGAGAGTTCTGTGGTTATCCTGAGAGGTTTCCCGGGTGGGGAGTGTCACATCCATGTTACATTTGCAGATCTAGAGGCTGAGAAGCAAAGTTAGTTTTGCAAAGTTACAGAGCCAATATAAAAAACAAAAACCAACCTAGGTCTTTGGCCTTACAGTTAGTATTCTCTCCAGATCTCCACTCTACTATTTTGAGGTAAGTTAGGGAAGGACGATCTAGATCAAGCAATATCTGTACAGGGATTTACCTGAGATATTGAAATTTTTTTTCAGGTTATATTTTCATTACCTGGATATAATTTCCAATATCACTGCTGTTACTTTCAAAGTGTGCTCCAGTGTGGGTGGCAAATTGTATGATATCCTAGGACACTGGATGGGGTCTACTTTTTAAGGAATTATGAATCCTTCAGGGTAGCTACAACATATAGATTTAATGACAGTACTGTGTGGTAAGTGTTAAGGTAAAAATCTTAGCAAATAGCACAGAAGAGCTGGCACTAAATTTATACAGAGAATGAATGGCAATCTTTTCATGATGATCATGTGTGGGTTTCTACATGTATTGCTGCATGTTAAAATATCAAGAATCATACATAGGTTACACCTGTTAGGAGCCATCTGCTCTGGGCATTAGATTTCTGTCCTTCTTGTCCCTGTGGCTAAAAGGGGATCACTGAAGCCAGCAACATCTTTAAACAAATAGAAACTGCTAATGTAGCTTGACATGCATAAGAGGTCGAAAATTTACTTGACTTTTTTTTTTTTCTTTTTGTGTAACTGGGGATTGAACTCAGGCCCTTGCACTTGCCAAGGAAACACTTATTCTACTGTGCCATCTCCCTGGCCTCAGAGAGCACTCAGCTTGAATGATCTTTCTTTCCTTCTTTCTTTCTTTCTTTCTTTCTTTCTTTCTTTCTTTCTTTCTTTCTTTCTTTCTTTCTTCCTTCCTTCCTTCCTTCCTTCCTTCCTTCCTTCCTTCCTTCCTTTCTTTCTTTCTTTCTTTCTTTCTTTCTTTCTTTCATTCTTTCTTCTTTTGTTGGCTTTTACCTGAAACTCTCTTAGGTATCTAAATTGCTAAGATTATCAGCCAGGAAGGCTTCTTGGAATACCAGTATTCAAGTCTCTTTCTTTCCTCTGATGATTGGGACAAGGTATGGAAAGAGACTTGCCTACCACAGAAAACCAGTAAAGCTTCAGAACTGGCCCTGAGGCTGTTCATTCTTTGTGTAAACTTGGCATTACTCTTGGAGTTGCAGGAACTCAAGTTTGTAGCTGTAATAAGGAACTCTGAGTGGGAGGGCAAATGAACGGGTTCTGATCCTACATCTGCTGTAAACATATTGTGTGACCTTTGCTCAAGTCATTACAACAGTGTGGTTTCTCAACTGGACATGAAAAGAGTATTAAATAATAATCTCACCTTCCTCTTGAGATAGTTGTGAGGCTTACTTAGGGAAATGAAGCTGGGTGTGAACTTCTGTGTGTGTATGTGGCAAGACACATTCTTATCGTATTATAAATTTTTGGTACAATGCTGTTAGTTGTAAGCACACTGTTGTGCAGCAGCTACCTAGAGCTCCTTCACTGTACATAATTACATTTATTAAGCAAGTAGTGCTCATCCCCTCCCAACCTTCAGACTCCAGGAGCCTTCATTGTACTTTCTTTATCTATGAGCTTCATCATGTTAAACACGTCACCTAAGTAGAATAATGTAGAATTTGCTTTTCTGTAATGGACTTATTTCAAATTTGATGATGTCTTCTGGGTTCATCGTGTCATTTCATGTGACAAGACTCTCTCTTTTTAAAAGGCTCAATCATATACCATTATAACTAATGAGCATAGGCTGAATATGACAGGTGGATTTGGTGATCCAATCCCATAGCTTCTAAAGTTGCTAAAGGCCAAAGAACAAATATTCCACCAACTATCTCTTTCTATCTCTCCCCCTCTTGTAGATGAACCTAGCCGGTGCTATTTCCACGATGGAGATGGGGTATGTGAAGAGTTTGAACAAAAGACTAGCATTAAAGACTGTGGTGTCTACACCCCTCAAGGATTCCTGGACCAGTGGGCATCCAATGCTTCAGTGTCTCATCAAGACCATCAGTGCCCAGGCTGGGTCATCATCGGGCAGCCGGCCGCATCTCAAGTAAGAGCCTAGCTTTGGGCAGCACTTCTTGCTGATAGCCTGAATCTTTTCTGTACCACTCAAGTTCTTCACCTCGCTTGCAGTTCCTTTGAATGAGGTCATGTGAGCACGCCTCTAGTGAAATGCAATGTCAGCATCAATAGAGGGTTGCACAGGTGATGGCCAAGGAGAGGGGTCATTAGCATACAGGGTAATAGGTCTGTTTTCCCATTTCCCTATCTATTGCAATTCACATGTGGGAAAGAACTCTGTCTTGGATATAACACTAGAGTTCAATAGGGGTAATATGAATTCATTTTGGGAAGTGTTACTTTGTGGGGAGGTTGTGTGCCAAGTTGTGTGCTTCACAAATAGTGATAATTCTACCACGAATTTTCTGTATGTATTTGGAGTAATCTTCTCACCTCTTTGGGCCCCATTTTTCTATCTTTAAAATGGCGATTTTCCTATCTTTAAGTTGGCTGTGATGCTCTCTAAAGACTTTCTCATTTCTAAGAAGCTGTGACTCATGCTGCAGTCCCCTAATGCACTATTTATATGTCTTGATTCTCTCCCAGGAGACTGGGACTTAGTTGATGCAGTAAGAGTTTGGGGACCACTAGAGCTTGTGCGGTTCTAGGCATGGCTGTGCTGTCCCCAGGGCTGCCTTCCCAATTATCCTGCTAAGCAACCACCTGTCTTCTTTTGAGACTTCCATCTCCCAGAGTTATGACTCAGTGCTCCGCACTGCCCAGCCCAGTGGCCATTTCTAAGGCCAGCCTTCCTGCTGCCTTGAAGAGGAACTGTGGCTCCCCGACAGCCCTCTCTTAATATTGCTCTCTCAATTCAGGTACTGGGGGGTGGGCCTGGTTTCCAGATGAAAGAGAAACTGTCTTCTGGGGCTCAGTGAAGAATTCCTGGGTAAGATGTAGGCAAGGACCACCTCATTTATTAGACTTCGTATGAACTTCAGCATACACTCATTGGCATTTATTTCTGAACTCCTTGCAGAATGTGGAAAGAAACAGAATCGGTGCTTCCTAGTGTCTCTCATGCTTATTACCACCTTAATGAATGAATGAATGAGTGAGTGAATAGATGAATGGATGAAGAGTGAATGAATAAGTGAACGAGTGAATGAATGAATGAGTGAAGGAAGGAATGGCAAATTATGTGAACAAGTGATCAGAATTCATTCTGTTCCCGTATCTACTGCCTCTGTACTTCATGAACTGATCCACGTACTTGTACCTAGGACCTATCACATTGAACTCTAACCATCTCTTTGTATACCTGGCTCCCCTACTTGGCCATCAGTTTTTTGAGAATATATTCAAGTGTCATTCTTCTTTGTCCCTTCGTCTTTAAGGACACAATCTCGAAAAGACCGGATACTTAGGAAATGTCAATTTCCTGAAGTGAAGATCTATACACACACATGTGTGCATGCACTCATGCGTACGTGCACGCACACGCACACACACACACACACACACACACACACATTGCTACATGCTCAGCCTTTGCCTCTTCTCTACTACATAAAATACACAAGAATTTCAAATTCAATGCTAGCATCCAGTAATGTTTAAAAAACACCACTCCAACTAAAGTATTAAGAACCCACTCAAAACCTTACATGAATGGAAGCTGAGGGAGAACTGAGCTTAAAATCCACCCAAACTTTATTGCCACTATCAGGAGTAAAAACAGAAAGGGAGAGAATTTTCCAGTCTTTGCATTTCAAATGAGGCTTCATGGAGCAGTTATTCTGATCTTGTAAGGAGAGGGCTGTCAGGAATTATGGGCGATTATCTCTTGCTAAACAAAAATCCAATTTTAAAAAATCATTATAAATACTAGCTCTTCGATCTACAAAGAGGAGATGGGGAAAGAAAATCATCCTATTGAATTATTCATTGTAACCAATTTTATTTTAATGAAATCGACTAGGTTCCATTACTCTAGGCTTGGACATAATCTTTGTTACAAGGAGACTTCAGCTGTAACTAAATTTACCATAATGAGATCAGCTCACTGGAGAATACAGGGTCAGGGGAGGGGCTATGTGTGCAGCCTAGGTGCAGGGGGTGAGGGGCAAGCAGAGGGCAGCCTGGAGGGCACAAGAACAAAGGTGTCCAGAATTCCTTACAGGAAAGCCACTGTCTAGAATTCATCTCCTCACCCCACCCCTCCCAATATGTACAGGCAGGCACACACATAGGCACTAGCTCATACATGTGTGCAAGCACACATTCACATGCATTCAGACTCACAAACATACAGAAGCACATACACATGAGCACCAATACTCAGACACACAATTGCATGCATATCTGCAGCTTGTGTACCTCAAAGTAAAGGCAATATCTGAAGTAGAAATCTTGCTCCTTTCTGAAAGCAGAGAGCAATAGTGAAGCACGACTCTGATATTCATTATCTATAAAGTGATTAAAGGAGACTGCAGTCAATTTTCACCTTTCAGGTTGAAAAATTTAGTAAGTTAAGAGAAGGAACTACAGGAGTTGGGAAGTGCTCAGAACTTGGCTTAAGAATAAAATGTATTAGTTGCTTTTGTTGTTGTTGTTTTAGTTTTTTGGTGTTAGGAATCAAAGCCAGAGCCTCACCTTTTCCAGGCAGGTACTGTGCTGCTGCCCCAGTGGCAAAAGAATAAAATAGAAATGTGCACCACATGTCTTTCTTGTGCCTTCATCCAATAAAATTCTGTCTTTAGTTCTGTATCTTCTATCTCTTCTTTCTCTCTCTTGCTTTCTTTCACACACATGCACATACACACGTGCGCGTGCATGCACTTGCATGCATGTGGATCCCAGACAATGCCCAGTCCAGAGATTGACCAAAGCACATCATAGAGAACAGAGGAAGGGCCTAACATTATCGAGGCCCACCAGCTGCATATCTCACAGCCAAGTTAAGAATTGTTACCTGCCTTGAAGAACCAGAGAATCACTGTGGTTCTGCCCCAGGTCAAAGACTGGAGAACATAAACAGGAAGGATCTCTTGGCTACCTTGTGCTGGCTGTCTCCTGGTCCCCTAAAAGCTGGAAGCAGTGCCTGGCTGCGAAACCTCACTGCAAAGTGATCAGAGTCCTATGCAGATAGGTAGTGCCAGGAGTCACTGTGTGGACTGCCTGACATGTTTCTATCTTCTTGCAGCAGAAGCATAGTGAAAGCAGGCTTCTTCCATCATGGGTTGTTCCCAGTCCTGCCACATGGCCTCTGTTCCACAGTCGCTTTGTCTCTCCAGGACACTTCTCTAACTTTGGGAATGATAAAATGACCATAGTGGCTCCCCCATTTCTTCTTTATTTTCCAATTTACCTCACTCTCTTTCACTTACTTTTAAAATGGTAAATGTGAGTATTTACTAGAGGTTTTGGCTCCCTTTGTGCTAGATCCTATGAAAGATACCAAAGTAATATAAAACCCAGTCTCTACCATAGTCACCATGCAAGATACAGGCATGACAATTCTATCTAGAAGTGAAGTCTTTTTACAATAAGCTTTCATCCCCTGTGCCTTTGTGTCATAGAAGCCCAGCATGCTGCTGCAAACTCCCCTTTTGTAAGCCTTTCACCTCTAGGTAGTCCCAGCCCCTCTCATTCATCCTTCTTAGCAAGATTCCCCAATTTGGTTAGACTAAAGCTAACCGTGAACTTGAGTCTTATACACAAACACTATCAGGAATATCAAAAATTTCTGGTGTTGCAAGTTGAACTGAATGTCTTTATAATGAGAGACATTCTTTGGATATTTTGGTCATTCACCTTCCCGGCCCAGCTGGAATCAAGAAGTTCCTGAGACAGAACAAAAATGGAAAGAAACTGAAACAATCAAGTCATCTATTCTCTGGGAACCTCAAAAATGATTTAAATGCTTGCAAAAATCTTGTCTTGTTCTGATTTTGTTTCCATATTTTGCATTTCTCTAAAGCTTTACACCAAAGGCTACCAAGATGGCACATAGCTATTTCTCCTCCTTCTCTCACTCTTAACACTTCTACCAAAGTGTTTTCTCCTCTCCAGACTGGCACCTCCCTTTTTTGCAGTGACCTGGAGAAGACCTAGAAATACTGAAGCTATCCAAAATTTACAGCACACATTTAGGGATACTGTCAAGTAGTCAATGAACTTAGGTAAGGCTTTGAAGGTAAAACTTAGACTAACCATTTCCAGAGCAGTAGTTGGAGGGTCAAAGTAAAGACAGTCTTCCTAAGCATGGGCTATATCCACAGTGGAAGGGAGCGGTAAGCTCTGCTGCTGGTCCTACAGGAGATTCCCAATTTGGAAGGTAGATGCAACCTCATCACTGCCTCTTTCTTTGAAATTCTTTCTCTAACTTTATTCTCCATTACCCCACTATTGGGTATATCAGTCCTTAGTCACTTTTTTTTCAAGTTGCATTATCTATTCCTTGAAGTTTCCATAATTATTTGTGTCTCTATTAAAATATAAACCATAACTTCTCTTTTATGATAATCTATATATTAATTAATCCACTCATGAAATTAAATATAATTCTATTTCCGTTGTGGACTGGGGAATATGAATGAGAGAACATGGGAAATAAAATGAGATGAAATGAAAATCAGGCAGATCTGGCTTCACCTTCTTAATTCTTACTCTTTTGAGGGGAGCATTGAGTTACTAAACCCGTTGGGGATCTTTGCACCTTCCTTTGGAAAATGGAAATGATAACTCCTCCCTAGGAGGATTAAACACTTAGTGCTGGGGAAAACAAATATTGGCTATTATAAATGGCATTTCCCTATCTCATTCATTTTACGTACCACCAGAGGTAACCCCATTGACCAACACAGTAGAGAATTGCTGTTGACATTTTGTTGAGTTAAGCATAGTTGCATTAACAAAGATTTGCTACATCTTCAGACTGGTAGCAGTCACTTTGGGAGACTTAAGAAAATTCCATTTCTCTTACTACCCTCAAATAGCTATTTCATTGAGGGGGGGTGCACCCAACTCCAAACAGTAGCCAAAAGCCCATGATCCTGAGATCCAGAGGGAGTTTCCCTGAGGAAGAAAACAGGCAGCTCTCATCACAGGTCTCTCAGCCAACAGGGACCAGGGCCAGGGTGTTGGATGGAAAAACGTCCTTTGCCCACTCTCAGAAGGCCTCAAACAAATTATAAAAATAACACTTACCAAGTGGGCTCTGCACCAAATTCCTTGAATCTTATTAAACTATTACAGAAATAGGAATAGATGTTCTCATTTTACAGATTAGGATACTAAGACTTGGGGAGAGTGGAATAACTTGCTATGGAGCTCAGCCCTAGAAAGACAGATCCAGACACAGGCCACTGTGTCGCTGATATGAGTCCACACACAGCAGGACTAGGTAGCTCACGCCTGCTTCAGTGGCAGACATATAATGAGAGTTGAAAAGTGGATGACTTTAGTGCCATTTTTGTATGCTGTACGCATTTCAGGAGTATCACAGAGAAAGTAGAAGCTTACTGTCTTGATGGCCCAGATACTACCTCATGGCTTCCACCCAGCTGTTAAGATCGCCAAACTTTTGCCCTCATTTTTTCAGGCTGAGCACTTCTCTCCCCAGAGAGTCTTCTCAAATGAGTAGATTATATGAAAATAGAGAAGAAACACAGGAAGTGCTTTTCAGTCTTAAGCTCCAACCCTGTATGGAAAACAGATTCCTTAGATTTGGGAATGCATACCTAATTATTGCAGAAACATGAGAGAAATAAAACAAGAAAAGCACAAATAGGATAATTGTAGATTGAAGAGTAAACTGTGCCCAATTTATGGTTTTGTCACAAGCCATGGGCTATATACAGAAAACCTTGTAATGTTGGTTATAAAGAATCACAAGATATAGGCATTCTTGGATGGCCACAAAGTCCAAGTCAGGAGGACTGTGGTCATCTATCTGTGTCTCCTCAGCCTTCAGCCTGGACCTGAGGGCTAGGGTTCCCCATGCTCTCCAGACACCTGAGTGGTGAGCACACACATAATGCAGTGTAAGAAGTGCTTCAATGCAGGAATAAAAAGAAAGGCATGAAAAGATTTTTTGTAGAAGTGATTGTGGAGCTGAGATTAGAAGGATATAATGGGCTATGAAATAGGATAGATAGAGAAAGTATTACATATATATATATATATATATATATATATATATATATATATATATATATATATATATAACAGAGAGAGAGAGAGAGAGAGAGTAAGAAATAAAGTGATGTCAAGAGAAGTGCACCAGAAAGGTGGTAATTGGGGACATTCTACCTAACCATGGATTTTAGACACTTGTGGGGGCAGTTGAAGCTTTTATGTGGTTTTAAATAGTAGTTACTGTGGTCAGATATTCTTATAAAAAAAAAGAGAAGTAGCATCTATTGAGTACCTACTTCTGGCCAAGACCAAGTGGTAAGGAATTGGAAGCACATTACTTACCCTATCCTTCATAGCAATACACCTGAAAAATGTTACTTCTCTCTCCAAAGGAAGAAAACAAGACGTATTTCAAGAGATGAATCACCTTACCTATGACACTTTCTCTTACCTTTCTTATACAGTACTGGCCACTGGCGCTCCATTAAAATAAGGTCACTTGAACATTTTTCATTGACAAGCAATTCTCCAATGCTATTTAAAAATGTTATGTACCATGCACAGAGGGAAACCTCGGACATGGCACCCAGGACTGAAGTCACTATTCTAGGTCACTGTCACTTCCCACCTAGCCTGATTGTCCTTCCTTTACCAAGGGAGTCACTTCTTGTTAGCAAAATGGGACAACCTCACCAATGGTGGGAAAAGAGGGAGGCAAAGGGAACACACCAAAATGTAGGCACAGATTCCAAGTTGCTTTCTCCAATACTCAAAGAATCTTCTTTCTCCTGGTGGTTTCCGAATAATTTTTGAAGAGCACATGTGCAAGTCATCTAAGGAAACAGAACAGAAAGTACCATGGTTGGTTACAGCCTGTCCCATTTCTTCAGGGTACCCAAAAAACCCTTCCAGGAGGGACGAAAACACAACCTTCTGAGCTGGTCACTTTAAGTACACCCAGGAATCATCATAGAAACCCTGGGCCTTGAAGTGCTTTAAATCTACTGAACCTGGGGCCAGGGAGATGATTCAGTGGAGTAAGCACTTCCCTGGCAAGCACAAGGGCCTGAGTTCAATCTCCAGTTATGGCAAAAAAAAAAAAAAAATAGCAAATAAGAAAATCTACTCTGCCTTACAGTATCTGAATGCAGAAGTCCAACGGGTTCTCTGGATCTGATCCTCCTCTTACTCTTAGATTCATTTGCTCTTGTTATAATAGCCTATAAAATCTATGTACGGAGAGTCTATCTAAATCATTCTTAATGGTGTTGATTTTTAAGAAAAAATAATGGAGATTTGGTAGCAGGTCAGCTTGATTTCCAACTCTAGAGCCTATCCTTTACTACCTCCATGGTGTGGGTAACATCAGTTATTACCTTATTAAGATAGGAATGTCTACAGAGCAGGTATTTGTCACAGATGCAAGAGCTGATTTAGAAATGGGTTTTTCTTTCTGGTAGAAACTGACAGTTTTACAGAAATAATTCTATCTTCATGTAGAGTTTTGGCAAGTGAGGGACATATTGAATTAGAAACACGTGGATTTTTTTTAAAGAATAGTCTTTTGGGCGCAGAAATTTAATGTCATGGGCAGAGACTTAAGTAAGTTTCTCAGTCTTTACTTGAAATTTGACTGAGTAAATAACTTTTCTGGACCTCTTAAGTCCCTATCTGTTAGGGGGAATGATTCTGCTGTTGAGAGTCAAACTGAGTAGAGAATCTTGATGCAAAATCATTTTGTCTGAAGAATCATCACACATTAAGGTGGTCGGTGTTACCACTGTCCTTGGTCAAGGTCCACTAACTTGATAATGGGCGCATACTGAACCCAGTTCATCTCCTAAGCCAAGACTGATGTTGGCAAAGCTGTGGGCAAAGCTCTGTAATTGCTCCAGGTACCACAGAGGGGTGAACTTAGAGAAGGAAGTGAGCGCACGATGGGGAGACGATCTATGAAACTGTTTGGTATTCAGTGGATATTTGGGAAAAGAAAAAGACTAAATGTGGCCACATTTCTGCATAGAAGAAGCACACACAGCAGACATGGTTTGAGTACTATTCTTTGTCAGCTGTGTCACCTGGCCGTTGACCCCTTGTTTCTGCCTCCATACAATAGGCCTGCCATCACAGCATGGAATAGCTGCAAACATTCCATGACCTAATCTATGTCAAGTGTAGAGTACATGCCTGCCCCTCAGAAGAGGGCTGATCCCTGCCAGTCTGTATCCCTGTGGAAGAGAGTTATCTGTGGGTTAACCGAATCTGGAGGAGGAAACAAGCATTGTGGGACAAGAAGGTGATGAGGGGGTGAGCCTTGCAATTGAAAATACTCACTAACTATGTACTGATTGAGCAGAGAAGGTGCCTTGTGGGGCTCTAAGGGTATGACTTAGAGAGTGAGTGCATTGCTCACATGCCTTGGACTTTTGACTTGAAACCCAAGAATATTCCAGCAAGGTTTTGTGGTTTGGGGCTGTGTCCAGTGGTTCTCTGCAGAGAGCCAATGAGCTGTACCCACCCTCTCCGGGTCCATCAAGGAAGATGCCTTTGCTTTGCTCCTCTCCTGAGATTGACCTATGCTTGGCTCATTGGCTTTAATCTCCATATGCTCTTTTCTTAATCCGAGCATCAGGACCACCCTGTCATTAGCTCACACACCCTTAAGACTCTTGTGTGCTTTTCTTTCTTTTAGTTCTCCTGCTTTCTTTTTTTTTCTTTCTTCCTTCCTTCTTCCTTTCTTCTCTCTTATTGTTTTAAGTGGGGTCACCGGCTTGTAGCCAGCATACCCTTTCTGTGTAATTTAGTTTCATGTTCTGTACCCAAGAAACATGTAAAAAATGTAAACAGTGCTCATTCTCTGGGCTGTAATGCATTTAGGAAGCAAAAGCCAGTGAAGCTTGCTGAGCCCGCTGCTCTGGCAGTATTGAATTTGGTCCCCCAAACCACACACTTATTTCTTTAGTCAGAAAGTAAACTTTCTCAAGCCAGGCCCAAAATGTGGGGGATAAGCCTAGTTTGGGTTTGGCTGTGCAGTGGACTTTGTTTTTGTTTGTGTTCACTTGTTTGTGTTTATGTTGCAGTCCTTCTATCTCCTACCTTCTATCCCTCCCCTGCATTTTAAAATTGGCCTGGGCCTGTTCTCTGTAGAACCACCCCTTTCCATGCTAGGCATGCATCTACTTTTTCAGTCAGGCCCAGGCACCACTGAGTTCTGGGTACATTCATTCATTTTGGTTTTCTAGGAAGAAATGGACACAGAGAGGCCCAAGAGAGGAACCCTGGCTCAGCAGCACATGTCTATGGTTAACAGTTCAGTGAAGGCTTCCCTGGGGGCTCCTGCCTGCCCTGGGACTGTTCCACAAACTGAACCTCTATGTGCCATTGGTAGCAGGAGCCCCTTGGCTAATGTCTGCATTTCTCTCCTTTCTGAAAAAGAGGCCTCTGGGCAGGTGTACACTGGGAAGAGATCTAATTTGGCAGCTGATGCTGCTTTTAAGAATATGGCTACCATCTGGAGGCTGTACCATGTCTGCGGTATAGCCATATGGCCACATGGGGTCCAGGAAGGAAATAGCAATGCAATGCCATGCACAATGACACACCAGGGAGCTATGGTTTGGGGTTGTGCTCAAGAGAAGAATTGTATCATTGTCATGATCCCAGCCTCTAGACCAGCTGAGCAATAGAACCTCCCACGATGGAGGACATACCTGCTACTGCCCTGTCCTCCAAGCAGTCTCTGCTGTCCTTGACACTGAGCCTTAAGTGGCTCATGAAACTGAGGAACTGAATTTTAAATTTTCACTACTTTACACTAAGTTACAGGTCCAATAGCCTATTAGACTGAGAATATCTAGAGTACAAGACATCACCATCCTGTCACATACAGCGAGGTCGCAGTCTAATTATTTAGACTTTCTGGGCTTTGAGCTCCCCATCTTTTAAGTAAGATAAGTAACTGAGATTGTGAAAGTACCATAATTTAACACATATAAAATATTTTGGATAATGCCTGTATAGAAGAAACACTCACCAAATTAATCCATCAAGTGAAATACTTATAAATAAGTATTAAATATTATAGATGTCTTAACATAGCTTATAAATTTGTTACTATTAATTGTACTTTGTTCATGGTAATAATTTTATGCTACATTTTAGTCTGTCAAAGTCCGTGTTCTCTATATTATTGTTCTCACCAAAAAATATACTAAATATACATTTACAACATAGAAGTAATATGTTTTACATCCACCTGTCATTATCCTCAAAATTAAAATTTTTTCAGTGTTATAAGAGTAAACCTTTGTAACCAACCTGGGATAATTGTGTACCCACTTTACAGATAAGAAGACAAAGGCTTGTTACTACTCTAGGTAGTTGAACAGGAGTAGCTCCAGTTCCTCCTGGATCCTAAGCTCATGCCATTTACTATTCTGCCTCACCCCACCCCAAATTGTATTCCTCTTTCCCAGAGTGAGGTGTGATATACCAATCTTTTGATGACTCGGTTTTCCATCTTTAAGCATGCATCTTCCATCCCCATTGGAAGATTTTTACCTTTAGGATGCATTTTCTGTAGTCCACAAGAAATAGTGGTCTCAGTATTCACTCATCTGTGAAGCTTTCCGTATAGTTCTCCATGGCCTATAAAGCCTCAAAGCCTTAGCAGGCAAGGATATGTGCAGGCAAAAGAAGCTTTTGTCTGCAGGCCAGTGCTGAGGGCTTGGGCTCCAGGCAGAACCCCTGACTGGGAGCTCCAGATGTGCCTTGGGGTTTCACTACCTCCCACGTGGAAGGAGTAAGGCCACTCCTTAGCTTTCCCTTCCTCCAGGATCCAGATGTCAGCTTCTGTCCCACGTGGCCTTCTTCTGCACCTCAGTGTCTGCACCACTTTCCTGCTGCTGCTGTCTCATAACCTTTCTGCAGTGGTCTGACCATGGGGAGTGCTGGCTGCCCTCTGGTCTGCTAGTTTGCTTGGCTCTTTTGTCTTCAGACTTTTGGACCAAAGGAAAGGTGTGTGACTGAAGATCTGGGCTCCACTTTCTACCTTGAGGGGTTTCCAGTGCCGGGCACAGGGTCTGTTACATGGAGAATTTCCAGCTCTGGATTTATTGAATGATACTGTCTGGAATAATATTTGCTGAGTGACATTCTCCTTTATAATTTGATTAAATACATACATAATATCAACGAGCATTGTCTTGTATTGTCGAGTTATAATCCCCTGTTAATATCATCAGTGACCAGAGTAAGGAAGGTCTTCCTCCAATGCAGGACTCATCCACTGCATGAAAATGGGGTCACTGGCACTGCCTGAACTAAAATTAGAAGAGGCCCCCAGGAGCCACCCAGCACTCCAGCTTCATGTTCTTTTTGATGCCATCCAGGCTGTCAGATTCTGCCCTCATCTTTAGAACTTGAACTGCTCATGCCAAGGCTTTTTCTCATCCCTTTTATAGTGTCCATCTTGCGGTGGCTTCCAGCATTGGGCACGAAGTAGCCTCATCATAAATATGCAGGATAAATCTTTTCTTTGCCCACAGCTTTGCACAGAAAGTAGGAAATAGCTTTTAGAAGGCTGGGCCCCAGGAGAAGGACCATACGCTTTTACCACCTGCTATTGTGGAAAAGAAGGCAGTCTCAGCGACGGGCTTGTGATTAACTTCCTTCAGGGATCAATGGCAATATTGGGGCTGCCTTTTGGCCCTCACAGGGTTTCCTGCGGAGGGGTATAGAAATGCAGGACATGGAGGGATATGAGAAATAAGAATAAAGAAAAGGTACTGGGAAAAGGGAGATAGACATAAAATGGAAGGGGAAGGAAATAACCACACAATGATAGCAATGACAGCAACAGTACCATAGAAGTAATAAGAATCATTGATAAGGAGCCAGGGAGATGGTTCAGTGGAATAAGTGCTTCTCTGGTAAGCACAAGGGCCTGAGTTCAATCCCTGGTTCGACTAAGAAAAAAAGAATAATTGTGAAAGCAATGTGAAAGTCTTTCTTTCAAGTAAGAAGTCTATGTCAAGATTACATTGATTTTGCTTATGTAGAACTGTCCACCACCCTACGAGTAGCTACTGACATTTTCACTGCTTTTCAGAAGAATAAAGGGAGACCTACAAGGTTAATTCTACATTAGGCCCAGGATTGGGGTAGGGCAGTTTTGAATTTGAACTTTGGACTATCACCCTCTAGAGCAAGGAAGAAAGAAAACAGAATGCAAGAAGCAGCTGTTAAAGTTGTGTATCCTGTACCTGAGAGCTCCTGTGCACAAGGACTGTGTGAGTTCTTGACTCAGTGCTTCGGAGTAGTGGAGAAACAGACTGGGCAACAGGTTCAAAGTCATATAGTCAGCACACAGCAGAACTTGAGGTTCCCAGTCAAGTCCTTTTGACCTGGGAACACATGCAACTTCCACTGCTCAATGCAAGGGTGAGGAAAATGACAGATGTGGGTGAGCTGATGGAAGAGTTCACACTCCCAGGTTAATCTGTAGGAATCCTCAGGGACCACACTCTGTCTTGTACAGTTGTGTGCTACCAAGACCTGCTCTCCTGAGGGTTGTCCTGCTAGGATGGCAGACACCTAAGTAACAGTGTTTACTGGACACTTGCTTTGCAAAGGCATCCAACTTGTGCATCAAAGTCACCATCCCCACCTCTGAAATATAGGCTTTCAGGCCCAAGAAAAATTCCAACTTGTGTTGAAGGATGGAAGTCCTTGCTCAACCTGGAAGAGCAGCAGGAAAGTGAACTTTGTAAGCAATCCCTTTCTTCTTGCTTCTTGATTAGATCAGTACCTTGCATGTTGGGGGCTCTCTTTTTAAGAGAAACCAAGCTCAAGACAGCCCTGCAAAGTGTTCTTCTCAGAAACTAGGTGAGTCATGCAGTGTGCTGTAGCTGCATTCACCAGGGATATAGGGGATCAGAAAGTCCTGAGGTCTGTAGGACCCAGGAGCAAATGCACTGTGCGTCATCATCTTGGCATCTAGTGGGATCCTGGTAAGAAATGTGCTTCAGCTTCATCATGGAAACACACAGATCTTAATTTGGAAAACTGGAGAAAAGGAAGAATGGGAGAGGGGAGGAAACAAAAAGAACCTAGAAACTCCTAGCTTTATGAACTTGAGAAAGTCATGGTCTTTCATGACACAGATGTTCTTAGGTGAAGAGGCTGGTGTGGTCAGACTGCCATTAACCGTTGCTCTGTGAGTGAACAGGATGTGATTATTGTTTTCCTTATTAACCTCTGAACACTGAGGGGATCCCAGAGAAAGGCTGCGAAGAGGCAGGAGGCTTCCTAAAATAACAGCCTTTGATCCAAAAGGCATCGATGAGCCACAGAGAGGTCCTCATTGAGTGCTGACATCTGGAGTGGACTGTGCATCCTCAGTTCTGTTCAAGAGCCAGATTAGAGCTAACTGGAATTTTTTTCTTAATCCACCAGTGTTTAAATCCAAAGCCAGCACTTCTGGTGAATTCAGATACAAAGCAAGTAGCATCACGCAGGCCTGCTCTACCATGACAGGTCTTGGTGTTCCGGTCCACCACCAGAAGTGTTTCAGGGATCACCATGTTGGTCCAGAACTGGCACTTCCTCTAGGGTCTGAAATTTGATTCATTACATTTCCAGACTCTTATCTGCAGCTGGAAGTGACTCAGAAATTTTGTCTCCTGCTGACAGTAGCTCTGAGTTCCCCACAAGCGCTGAATGTGTGTTCTGGGGGAGGCTAAGCATACTCTTGGGATCTGATTCTATCTACACTGCTTCTCTATCCTAATCTAGAATTCCGGAAGCTGCAATAATTGCTTTCAGGATTGAAAGAGAGATGTGAAAACATAGGACATTAGCATTGCATTTCTTTTTACTAGGGTGCTAGGAACTGTGTTTACAAGAGGATTTGGCACCTCAAACCTCATCCTTCCTTTCTACAAGTGACATCAATTGTCAGGGTTTAGCTGTGGCCCAGTTTTTCTTCTTTGGCCTTCAGTTTCAGTTTTTCCTCTCCACGGCCCATTTGAAATGAAAGTTTTGCACTTTAGACCTGGCCTGCAGGCACCAATTGCTTCATCAGCTAGCTTTCCCGGCATCCTCCCCCAGTCTGCAGGAACCTCATAGAACCTACTACAGTTTACTATGAGTATTTGCTAGCTAAATTCTCCACTCTGCTGCCCCAATGGGTCTGGGAGCTGTTGAAGAAAAAGAAATCCATTGTTTGCTTCTTTTTCCCCTAGAAAACCCACTTTTCTTCTATAGTAGAGGATCCACAACATCACTGAGGGTGGTGGTGCACACCTGCCACCCCAGCACTCAGGAAGGCTGAGGATCCTGCCATGAGGTAGGAGGATCACATGTTGCACCTAGCTTAGGCAATTTAGCAATTTAGTAAGACTTTGTCCCAAGAAAGGTGAGCTGGCATGTAGCGTATTGCAGTCTCTAGGTTCAAGCCTCAGTAGTGTATGCACACATACACAAAACCCAGCACATAGGAAGTGCTCACTAAATGTTACTGACTGAACAAATGAGGAACTGGATGGAGGACACATATAAGCTAAAGCGTTGAGATTCAGCTGGGAAGTAGACATGAAACCAGATTTTTCCCAGAAGCCCTCTGGAGAACCCCACTCACTTGCCTCCCTCCTGAGGACTGTAAGGAGGCCCTTCATTCCACTCACCCACCCCTGTCAGCATCTTTCTCTTTGGAGGCGGCACATGCGCCATGAAGTCACCAGCCTGACCATCTGGTCAGGGATCCCGTGTTCCTCCTCTGCTGCAGGAGATTACGTAAACTGGACAGCAGCCTCCAGATGTTAGCAGTTTCTGCTCATTTTTTCCTCCCTTTTCAACAACAATAATAATAATTAAAACAAACACAAGCTGCATCCCCCACCCGCATCCCTGAAATTGCAAACAGGTGGCCCCAGATGCCCTTGTTCTTCCCTCTGAGGGCCTCATCTCAGGCCCAGCCACCAACTGGCTGCAAGGCCTTCCCTGTGCTGAGCCATCCCACTGTGCCAGCTGCCCCGTGGCATGGGCCCCGGACACCAGGGAGAGAAGATGGTCATGCCACAAGAGGTCCCTGAGTCGGCTTTCCCTCACCTCGCTTCCACCCCCAACGCCTTGGCTTCCACCTTAAATGGATGTATTTTGGAGGACTAGGTGGCTTAAGAGATTAGTAATGAGATCCCCAGTCTTTCACTGCTGGGTCAGGAGTTCAGAGGCCGGCCTGGGTGACTGGTGAATGGCATAATTAGGGGACTGGGGAGCAGGCCTGGGGGGCCCCTGTGAAATGAGCCTGGACAGGCCTTTCATGGCAGCAGTTGTCAGCAGCACAAAAGCCCACCGCCACATCCGACACTAATCACTCTCTCTTGTTAGAGGATTTACTAGCTGGAGGAGCCCGAGCCCCCTGCTCATTGCCTCCCAAAGCCCATGTCTGGGAACAGGCTCAGACCAAGGCCTGGCTGTGCTGTCTGTAAAATGGGGCTGGAGGTGCCAGAATGGGCATTTCCTGTGGTATAAATTGAAACCTAGCATTGGGTTCCTTATTACTGCCCCTGCTTTCCTTTTTAATTTCTGCCTCTGAACATGGACCAAAGCTCCCCTTCGGGACAGAACAGTGGAGTACAGGATGGTGGAAACATCCACTTGTTTATCCCTACCATCATCCTCATTTTCATGGGTATCAGCAACCATAGGTGGGCCTCAGGTGGCCCAGCTGTAGAAAGGATGGGCATGGGAAGTGGCTTTGGAGAACCACACCTGGGGCTCAGGCCTGGGTTCTCCACCTGTGCCTTACAGGAGTGGTCTTGGAATACCGTTTCTCCTTTTGAACCCCAGCTCTGCACCTGCAGGGCAGGTGAGGAGACAGATGGGATTACAGACTTCTTGGATTGTGAGGATTCTGTATGTGGAGCATAGATGCTGGCCCATAAAAGAGGGCAAATAAAACACTTTGGTTTTGTCCCTTTCATGGCTTAGGTAATAGGAAGTGTTTCCTTAGAAGAAGTTAAGATTCTCACTTTGTCCCAAGATCAAAAATCCTGAGCCTCTACCTACTAAATAAAACAAATAGATAAACACTGCCTGAGAATCCGTTCAGAACCATCTCTCCTATAGGAAATTCAGTAAACCCATAAAAATGTCAGTATCCAAAGAGCAAGGATGTCTTGCATGACTACTGTGCTTCCTAACCATTGGAAGTCTAATTTTCTCTATGTTTATTTAACCAATCCATGATATGGAGCTTATACCCCAAATAACAGGGCTTCAAATTTGCAGAGAGGTCGTGGACTCTCTAAGAACTGGGCAATGTATAATGCCTTAGGGTTAGATCCATTAGGGTTAGTAAGGTGCTGAGTAAGGTAGTACTGAGCCCCAACACTGGAGAACATCCAATGCCAAGTGCTCTTATCTGGAAATGTCTCAGGGTAAAATCCTTGAGATCTGCAGCTGTTTCCAAAACCCAGGAGGGCAGAAAGGAGGGAGGAGGCATCTCCCTATTCCACACACCCACCCTGCACACAGGAAATGCTTCCTTGCTTGTCTGTTTGGGACAAATAATAAATCCTGAAATTGAAAGAAAGGCAATTCCCCCCTCCCCCTCCACTCTATCTCTTTAAGGCAGGCATCAAAAGGGAAGCCTGCTCTGGAGGCCTGGGGAAAGTGATAATT
Organism: Ctenomys sociabilis; assembly: GCA_004027165.1. NCBI lineage: Eukaryota > Metazoa > Chordata > Mammalia > Rodentia > Ctenomyidae > Ctenomys > Ctenomys sociabilis. Next base: position 28,444 of record PVKA01001238.1, read on the forward strand.
GTTTCTAATGGTTGGTAAAAGAAAGCCAGCTCCCCCCCCATCTCTTCTTTTTTCTCCATTGTTATTAAGTGTGTAAAAGGAGATCTGAAAAGGGGATCGCAGGTGTGTGTGTGTGTGTGTGTGTGTGTGTGCACATGCGCATGCATGCCCTTGCACACATGTTCCCAAGGACTGTGTTGTATTTCTGTTAACCCTTGGTTACCTTTAAAGTTTAGTGGGTCAGTTTGGAATAAGGAGCAGGTTGTACTCATTCATTCTATGCATCTAAGGGTATAACATGTGTCAAGTATTATTGCTAGTTTGTCATTTTATCCCATTAGTGTTTGCTAAGTGATTTCTTGCTGTTAATACTAAAGGTGGAACAGGAGAGACCTGAGTCTTGCCTGCAATGACCTAATAGCCAAGTCCAAGGATTGCAAATAGCCTTCACCTCCAAAGCCAGTTTGAACAATTGGCCATGGCTCCCGCAGTGTTCTGCAGAGATAAAGTCAGAATCTAGCATTAAGGAGGAAATGTGTAGTGCCTGGTTGTTGCTATCTGTCCTGGCCAATGGCAGGAAATGTTAGTTCTAATGGCTTGCCTAAGGCAGTAGGCTCACAGGTCCTGGCCATTCCTGCCAACCCACTTTGCTTTTGCTTTTCTAAAATCTGGGACCAGGGTTAATACCGAAACCTTTCTCACAAGCTAGTTTTAAGGATATAATAGAATAGTGGATTCAGACATGCTCTGTGGTACATTGTACTCATTATAAAAATCATCATGGACACCAGTTTTAATTTGTCATCATCTTTATTGCACTCCAACCACGTGGCCTGGGGTGGTGGACTCTCCTGGGGCAGAGACTTCCAGAGGTCAAGGATGAATTCCTGGCCTCCATGTGCCTTCCCTGCTCCATATGACTGTCACGCTTATCCCTGCATGTTCATACAAGTCTGTGGAGCCCTGGGCTCCTCAGGCTCAAAACATGAGCTCATGCAGACTTGGAAAAACCACTCCAGCCCCACAATGCAGGCATGTAGTCCACTGACCTGCATTAGCCTGTGATTTTGTGGTTTTCTTTCTTTCTTTTTTTTCTTTCTTTCATTTGTTCTTTTTCTTTTCTTTTTTTATTTTGGTACTAGAAATTGAACTCAGGACCTTGCACTTGCCAGGCAGTAGCTGTGCCACCAAGCTATATCCTTGGTCCTGGACTGTGATTTTTAAAAAGAGATAAATCTGCCACCTTGACACTCATCGCAGGGACAGGCAAGAAACCATGATGTGAATGTCTTATGCCAAGGATTGGACCAAGCGTGTTTCAGAGGGCAACTCATGGTGTGAGAAGATAGTAGGTTCTGTGTCAAATAAATCTGAGCACCATCCTAAGCCATGGTGCCCAGTGCCTCACCAAACCTCAAAGTCCTTTTTGCTTATTCATCAGACTTATCATGAAAGTGAAATGAAATGACAGCAGACAACAGTGGCACCTGTTGACCATCTTTAGGTGTGGGTGTTTATCACATGGTGCAGGAGCACGCAGAAGAAGGAGCAAAGCTGGGCACACTGCAGAAGCCACTCTGCATCCAAGTGTCCCAGTTCCTTATGGCCATAGTTCCATCAACCACTTCTGAGCTGACTTCTCCTCCAGCTGACTTTTAGGGTTCTGAGATCTTGGTGGTTTATATTAAGTAACCAGGTTCTTCTGCCCTGCTCGCAATCCTGCAATACTCAGCAAAGTCATCAGACATTGAGCTTCAATGCTGAGGTGAAGATGTGGAATAAAGAGAGATGATGGGAGACACCGACTGGCTTGTGTGCACTGTCCAGTCACATGAAGTGACTGTCAGTGTGCAGTCCTGCCCTCTTGCATCTAAGATGTTTCCTATTTTTCTTTGAGGCTCCCTGCAAGTTCCTCAATGAGGAAAGGGGAAATTGGAGGGGATGGGTTAGAGGCCTGAGGAATACATCCTTCCTTCCCCTACTAACAAAAGAGCATGTGCATATGTAAAATTGAAATTCAATAGAAACCTCATGGCATGCTCCTATGTGGGAAAATTCCAGATCCCCCACACCCTCTGTTCTCCCTCCATTTCCCCCTTTTGTGTACATCGTGTGTGGGTGGAAGATAAACTGGATTTTAAAAACCCTTTGAAAGCAAGACGTCGTTAACTCCTCTAATTGAAAGCAGTCTTCTGTAAGGCAGAGGGATTTGGAGGTGGTGCTGGATGTAGGGACTGGCAGTGCCTGGAGTAGCCTGGAGACCCTGCAGAACTCTGAGCTTCTGCAGACTGGACGCCAACCATCCTGGACCATTCTGGAATCATAGAATGGACCACAAAGCTGGTTTTTCACCTCTTCACTAAGCTCTCTTTCTCTGCCCATCAAATGTGAAGGCTGAAATCAGGGCTCCCAAGTACCTTCCCAACTTCGACATCCAGTGGTCTCAAAGCTCTGGTTGAAGACCTTCCTTGCCTCTTGGGGAGTACACAATTGTAGGCACACAAAATAAGAATAAAGAGAGTAAAAAACACATTTATGGGATGTCTATAATAAAATTTGAAGTCCTTTTTCTGGTTGTCTTTGCCAGAGAGAGTGACTGACACATTTCCTGTCAGCTTCCGAGTGTCAGAAGCCTGAGGCCCACAGGGCTCAGAGATCCACAGGATGCTCACCTGTGAGGCAGGAATGACTTCACTTCCTTTGCTTGCTGGGCTGCTTCTCATTTCAGAGTCAGCAGCCTCTTCTGTAACATTCACTTGAAAGAGGCTTAGGATGAAGACCTGACAGTAAGTGAGAACTGTGAGCCCTTTGGAGATAAACTTATTTCATTCTTTTTTGGAAGGAAGAAGAGTGAGGGTCAGGGAAGTGAGTGGACATGTCAGGTCTAGACACCTGGCAATCCAGAGCTCTCTGCAACTTCCTGCTCTAACCCAGCAAAGACCTATAAAGGCCTCTTCTGCTCTATTGAAGCAGCTTCTATTGCATGAGCCCGAGCAAGGAAAATTTTTGGATCTGTTCTCCGTGTGTCCAGCATTAAACATTTCCCCAGTACAAATGTAGGTATTGTCTTACTGGAGCCTCATAACTCCTCTGCAAGATATGTGAAGAAATCCTCTTCCACATCTATGGTAAAGAAGGTGCCTTTCTTCCTGGGATTGAATCTTGGTTCTGCCACAATTCAGTGATACAAATTTATGCAAGTTACTGGGCTTCAACTTTCTTATCTATAAAATGGGGATAGCAATGCTATGACCTCATGGGATTGCAGCAAGAATTATGAGATTCAACTGAGCACATAGAGTGTTTTTAAAACAATGTTCTACCTGCCTCCTTAGCGCAGTAGGCAGCACGTCAGTCTCATAAAACAATGTTCTGCATAGAATGGCAACTGAATTTACGCTGCTGCTGAATTTTCCACTGGGAACCTTATTATTTCCTAAATGCTGATAGTTCTGCTTGGATGCCCTTAAGGATAATAAAACTTACCTGGGAATTCTTCAGACTTTAAGGGATAACAGTGGGCTCTAAACAAGTGTAACCTAACTTGACAAGCACTGTAACTGCGGTATATATAAGGAACTACATGGACACATAAGAGGGGACAATTAATTGTGGCTGGGCTTGCATAAATGCTTTCAGAGAAGGGTGATATTTGAGCCTGGCTTTGAAGTGTGTGTAGTATTTCACAGTGCAAGGGCAAAGCAGCGTGTGCTTGGGCACAGGATCATGGATGTCCCAGGAGAAGGAGGCAGCATGCTGCATGTGTAACCCTTGCCTTGTGGACAGGAAGGGCTAAAAACAGTGGTGACGCTGGCAGAAGAGAGCTCTGGTAGGCCTTTGTAAGCCATGTCTAGGAAAGGCACAATCCTGTGGACCTGGGCAGTTGTGGGTGATGCACAGCGGGGCACTAGGGCTATTCTATTCACTTGGGAGATGGGAGTGAATGTGTGGAGATTGGAGGCAAAGGCAGTGGGAGCCAGGGCCTTTTCCTTCCTTAGTGAAAGCCAAAGCCCAGGGCACGGCCAAGTCACTTTGTGATTTAGACACAGATCATGGAATCAGAGAAAGTGCCTGGGTTTCTCATCAGAAATGGAACTTAACCCTTACAGTGGAGTTGTACAGATTCTGTGAGATGGTGACTGCAAGATCTTGCATGGACATTATAATTGTGGGTGTCTTTGAACTCCTGGAGCCCTCCATAAGCATTCAGTAAAGTACCACATTTCACATGTTGGAAACTGAGGATGGAAGACATGGCCATTTAATAAGTGACACAACCAGAACTAATCCAGGTCTTTTCTTTCTCATGGGTTTATGTGAAGTAAACACAGATATTGCCTAATACCGTGGAAGTCTATGGGTGATTGTGCTCAACAAAAGAGGTTCTCTTCAAAGTCAAGGAGGAAGACACTCGCTTATCCCTTGGTTCTTACACATGTTGGGGTAAAGTTGAGAAGAAGAGGGAGGCAGAAAGGCTTTACCTGAAACTTGAGAGCTGTGCAGATTAGGAAGGAAAGGAAACAGATATTGGAGGCATAGAGAGAAAAGCAGCAGAGAGAAATGGAGCTGAGGGTAATGGCGAACAGAGCATAAGGGTCTATCACGACAAGCCACATGTAGCTCCTGTGCACGTTCCCATAAAATATGTAGAGGAGTCGTTGCACTCAATAATACTTCACAGAGTTGGATTCTCCCTTTTCCTGGAAGGCACAGAAATGTGTGTGGATCAAAGGAGAGCATTCCCATAGAATCAATCACCATGGGGTCACACCTGTATCCTCACCAGTCAACCTTGTGGCTTCGGAGGCTCTTGTTTTCCCAGGACTCTGGAGCCTGACATGTCACAGCCCCACAATGAATGGCTGTGGAATGCGCAGATTTATGCACTGTCTGTAATAGCAGGAGGCTGGTGAGCACTTGCTCCCCCTACCCTCTGTCTTCCTGTACTCCCCAGGAACGCAGATGACTTTAAGATCAGCTCAGGCTTTGGGCAAAGGTTCAGCTGGATTTGTTCATTCCTCTCTGATCTGCTTTGACTGTCTCTGTTCAGGATTGCAGCCAGCATGAAACAAACACACAACCAAATAGAAAAACAGAAGAATAAAATAATAGCAGCATGTTCCTCTGAAGCCCTGTCTAGTGCTGATAGAACTGACCAGATAAGAGGAAATTGTATTTAAGCAATAAGAAAGCTTTGTTCATGTTGGCGAATTTTCTGACCATGAATGCTGTCGATGCAGAGATAAGACCCCCCATCTGCGTTCAGAGATGTGCTCCGCCTTAGTCTGCTGGGAGACCAGCCGCTACGAACACAAGGGGAAAGCATTCCAAAATGATACATGTCGAATTGCTGGCCTGGATTTCAAATGCCATAGATAGTTTATGCAAAGTCTAGCACTGTTGTAAAGTGTAACAGAATCCACTGGCAGACCTGCCAAAGCCCAGTCCCAGTTGTTTTTTAGAAAAATAAATAAACTTCAAAACGTCTTCCAACCCATTAAAGTGGCTGTGTTTTTATCCTTAGCCTCCTCAGTTTTGGGCTTCTAGAAGGCTGAACAACTGAATCTGTGCTCAGTTCCTAGTCAATGGGAGAGCTGATTCTTGGCATTCTTAATGTTCCTTAACAAGTTGCCTCTGCTCCAATATTGTAATCCCAGGATCCACCAATTCCTGCTACCAATGTGAGGGCAACTTTGGCAACTGATGATTTTTTTCTTAAATTAATTATTTTTCAATACTTCAGATTTAGAAAAGAGAAAGAAGCTCTTTTCCAAATTAAAATATTACATAGAAGCTCAATAAATAAATGGAGTGGATATGTCCTGGTTGTAACCATAGAGTGGAAACCACAGAGATTGCAAGTGCCTATACTACATGAGAGATACCTTGACAATCTCTGACTAGCCCAACATTCTAACATGCATGATGAACTGTGATTCAGCCTGCCTGCAGTTATGCTTCAAAGCTCGAGAAAACATGAGCCAGAATCACATCTCCTCAATCCAAAGCCACTCACTACTTTAGAACTGCCTAGGAAAGTTTTATCATAAAAAAAGAAAAGTTTGATTATGTTCCACAATTGCTAAAGGATGTATCTTGCTCTTCTGGAGGTATCAAAAATGAATTGATGAAGATGTTTAAAATGAAGGGCAACTGGGTGTAGGGTATATGAAGCTTTCTATATTTTTCCAACTTTACTATAATTGTAAAATTATCCAAAAAGTAGCTTATTCAAAAATAGAACCACTAGTGCCTGCCATTGGAGCTCATAATGAAGCAGTATATTTTAGTTGGACATTAATTAGTAGCACAGAGTTGTGAAGAAATTATTATGTGGGGTCTATTGGGACCTCCTAGAAGCTGGAGTCCTGCACAGAATGGACACAGAGAGGAGTGAACACACAGACTAGATTCTCAGAGTGTTTGTGATCCTGGAGAGAAAAATGCATAGCTGTTACACAAGGTTTGGATCTAGTCCAATTCACTAGTCTACTGCATAGGAAAACATTGTTAGGGGAACCGATGATTTTATATCTATATTTGATAGCTTTATATAACAGTAGTTTGGACAAGGGGTTTGTTTGTTTGTTTGTTTGAAGAGACAGGTCTTACTATATTTCCCAAGCTGTCTTCAAACTGTTATGCTCAAGTGATCCTCCTGATCTTCCAATATCATTGACTATATGTGTGAAATATCATGCCTGACCTGGAGGATTTGTTTTTTCTATTCATAAAATTACATGGAGTAACGTAAACTAAAGCATCTATGTCACAAGGTATTTGCATTACGTAACAAGTCCCTTTGCTACCTGCAGATGACATACAATTTAAATTTCATCATAATTGTGTCTAGTTCCTTTTGTAAGAAAGACAGCACATTGTAGATGAACTTTAATCTCAGTTGTTCCCAGTGTCTGGTACTATTCCTCTTCTTTGATATGTAGAAGCAATTGCCAGTGTGATGTGAGCTTTTCTATGGTATTCATATGAATACCTGGGTAACATATAGTTTTCCTTTGTGTAATTCTTAGGAATGATATTACAAAGAATGTTTCCACAGACACTTTGTCACTTTTCCCCCCACTCAATTGCAAATCTTTGCCATTTCTCCAGGTTAATGTCTTTGAATAAACAGTACACATCCCATCTTGTCTGCATGGAGCTTGTGATAAACCCAGGGTTCAGTACATTACTATGATTTCTGTGCATGAATCAGTTAAGTGATCTTAACATTCATTTGCTCTATGCAATTCTATCAGTTGAGTATCTCATTTTGTACATTGCTTCTCCACTACTTTAGAATCATTTCTGTCTCTGAATCTGCCTAAGTTCCCTTGCTATAAGTTTACCTATTTTATTCTCCAGGTCATAATCTATTCATCTAAAAATAAGGGGTTGAGGAAATAGCTCAGCTATCTAAGTGCCTACCTGGAAAGCACAAGGATCCAGGTTCAATCCCTGGTACCACATGTTGTACTGATCTTGCACCAACCCAGCAGCGGAAAATAGGCATTGTGCCACATGCCTGTAATCCTAGCACTGGAGAGGCTGAAACAGGAGGATTACTAAGAGTCTGAGCTATTTAATGAGATCCTGTACAAAATAAACAAATAAAATAAATTAGAAAGTTTTAGGATCTCACAAACTATGAAGATGCTCACTGAGAATGTTTTCAATCAGTTCAGACAAATATAGAAAACAAACAAAAACAAGAAAAGTAAAAAAGAAAAATTATAAGGATCAAGAATATTCATTCTTGAATGTGTCTGTATGTATCCATAAATATAATTTGTCTATCTATATATATATATATATATATAGAGAGAGAGAGAGAGAGAGAGAGAGACAGATTGGAGGTATTCTATATGTTCATTTGCTACGAGACAGATAAATAACATGAGAAATATTCACATGATAGAGTTAAATAGGCCCCAAATTCATAAGTAAATTTTGAGAGTGGAACCACAGTGAGGATTAAAAAGAGAGCACTCATTTGGAAGTACTACTACCAAATGTTTGACAAATCATAACTCAATTGTCCTATCGTTATCTGACATAAAGCATTTCTTGGTTTATACTGAAGTATATCTATGTGATTTCTTGCTTTAAACCCCTTATGCTCTGCCTTGTTCACTATTTTGTCCCACAGTGCTTAGCAAATAATGGTGATCAAATCCATACCTTGTGAGTAAATGAAGAAATCAATAAAGTGATATTTGGACACAATCTTAAATTTGAATATTTCTACTTATTGATGAATGTTTTCTAAAATGTTTGATACAGGGTCTTGCTATAGTGATCCTCCTGTCTCAGCCTCCCCACCACTACAGGCATATACTACCATGTCCACCACTATAGGCATACACTACCATGTCCAGTTTTGGTGGCTGGCACAGCATGCCTAGTGTTCCAGGGCTAGCACAGCATGGAGTACCAGGGATCAAACTCGACTCCTTCTGCTTGCCAGGCAGGTGCTTAGACTGCCAAGCTATCTCCTCAGCCCAATGCCTTCTGTTTCTTATCTGTCACTAAGTGTGTATATGTGTGTGTTGTAATCAGATTAATTTTCTTCATGGTGGTGAGGCAAATGACCATATTCTTATAGTCCTTGCCATCAGTATAGCACTGAGTTCAATTTATATATTTGTTCTAAAACAGTCTGCTTGTTATTGAAAAAATGAAATCAGACCCCTTAATTTTCCTCCTTTCCAATTCTCTAAACTCTATTAATTCCAGACAATTTATCAGACCTGAACAGTTTGGGGCTTTTCTTTCCTCTCACTGTGCTTCTCATCTCCAGTCTATAGTACCTTCAAGGTCCAACTCAAAACTAAGTCTTCAAGGATTTGTCCTGAGGAGTTACATCTCTGTCATGTCTACCACCAGACTGTTCCATCAACTCTGTCCTTAACAACACTGAGTATTACTTCAGCATTAGAATGTGACCTTCCAGAGCAGATTCTTATCTAATCCTCCCTGCTTTGGCTTGTGGAACCAAGTCCAAAACAGATGGAGAGTAAAGGTTAATTCAAATGAATTGAATTTCAAGACCCCTGTAACATTCTCTTGTTTATTAGGTGTGTCGCACTAAGGTGATCGATCTCAGTGAAGGCATCTCCCAGCACGCCTGGTACCCATGCACCATCAGCTATCCATACTCCCAGCTGGCGCAGACCTCTTTCTGGCTCCAGGTAAGCCCAAGTCTTGGTGGCATTCTCAGCTCTGGGCCCCAGGAAGTACTGACGGCCAAGACGATGTCACGTCAAAATGGATCGTCCACGTATGAAGCCTGTGAGTTCTAAGCACAGGGAACCAAGCAGAATGCGGAGTGCTTCCTGAGATAGAATTTCCTCCATGCTCAGTGCTTGTTTTGGTAAAGAATTTGGCTAGCTTCATCTGCTTGAAGCTTTTATTGTTAGTTAAGTCCTTTCAAATTTACTTTTTCCTCCACGATGTCTTTGCTGACCTCCATAGAAAGAGTAAGCGTGTTTTTCCTTCCAGCTATGCACGTGTTTGGCCACCTGTTGCTGAGTGGCCCCTGTTACATGGTGTTCAAAAGCTGCAGGGAAATATTTGTAAATGGTGTTGATTTTGATTTCTATGTCACCAACCTACTTTGAATCCCATGGCTCTCAGCAGTGCAAGGGCCATGTCTTAAAAGCTTTGGCTCTCAGTGCAGAAGTTGGTGTGGAAGGGTGATGACTCATAAACGCCACTGAGTTCTTAGGAGTTTTTTTTTTTTTTTTTTTTTTGCAGAACTGGGGATAGAACTCAGGCCCTTGTGCTTGCCAGGCAAGCACTATTTTTTTTAATAGCTTTTTTTGTTTTGTTTTGTTTGGGTTTTTTTGTTTGTTTGGTTTTTGGCAGAACCAGGGATTGAACTCAGGCCCTTGTGCTTGCCAGGGAAGCACTTATTGCACTGAGCCATTTCCCTGGCCCCAGGCAAGCACTTATTCTACTGAGCCATCTCCCCAGCCCGAGGAAGTTTGAATGTGTCCCATGCCCTGCGCTTGATGCTTCATTGGCATTGTTTTCCTACAACTGCACAGTGACCCTGGGGAGATTACTTTCTGTCTTTTAATCCTCTATTAGAAATGAGAATAGTTAGGGCCAGAGTAGCCTGGCCATCCTTGCACCATCACACAGCCAGGTAGGAGCACAGCTCAGCCTGGAACAGCATCTCTAGCTTTGGGGCCAGTGTTCCTGTCAGGTTTCACCCTTTTTTCTGCCTGATCTATGGCCCATAAGAGTAGCTTAGTTCCAAAAACGGGGGAAGGTTCACCTCAATCCACCACAATGTAGCCACTTGCCTGCCATGTGACTGACTGGTAACACTCCTGTCTTCTCCATTGCAGGCGTATTTCTCTCAGCCAATGGTTGCTGCAGCTGTCATTGTGCACCTAGTGACTGATGGGACGTATTATGGGGACCAAAAGCAAGAAACAATCAGTGTGCAGCTGCTTGACACCAAAGATCAGAGCCACGACTTAGGCAAGCACATTTACTCGGCTTGGCTTGTTCTTGGTGTCTCCTTCCACATGCCTGCCATGGGTGGTTGTGCTCATCGGATTAGAATGTCTTCTTCCGTTTCCCTTTTGTCTTTCTTATGTCCTAACACCTTGACATTCTAGAGTTTTTATGAAATGTATGTTTGTGTGTCCAGACAGAACCTAAATAGCCAGGTTTCAGAATCATAACCCTTTAGCCAGAGGTATCTGTGAAAACCCCTTGTGCAATGACCACATGCCCAGCATGTACAGTCCAGAGCAGATCCTTGTGGGAGAAGGAAACAGAAACTTTTCCCTGAGCTCAGGAATGAAAAGGCAGGTGAAGGGTCATGTCCTACCTGCTGAAGCACAATCAGCATCCCAGAGCTGAGTGAAAAGCAGTGAACAGAATTGTCACCTATACTACCCTTTGCAGACTTGCACGTGCTGCACCATAAGCAGTAGGCAGCCTCAGAGCTGAGGGCCAAAGTCAGAATTTATACCTGCCACTCACCCACTTTGGGAGGGCACACCATTTCCTCAACTGCTCAGTGCCTTGCTGTTTTCTGCACCAGACAAACAGGAACAGTGATGCCCATCTTACCATCAGAGCTAGATGTCCCTTGTTACTGTCCTGACCATAAGCAGCATGAGTCCTGGTACTAGGGCTTCCTTGGTAGCGTTAAGAAATTCTTGTTACACCCTGTCTTCTCTAATCTGCCCTGGAGGACTCTTGGTGGCCCTTCTGAGTGTTTGGAATTCCAGGCCAGCCCTGGAGCTTGGGCTTCAAAACTCTACCCACCCCATCCCCCAGACAGCGCCTTTGAAAACCCCCTAAGAAGCAAGCAGACAGGAGGTCGTAGTGGGGTCAGATTGAAGCCAGAGGAGCAAGGAGGATTTTTGTTTTGTTTTGTCTTTATGTTTATTTATTTAGTCAGTTTTAAAGGCAAGGGGGAAGATATTAATAAGGAAGAGAAAGAAAGCCCCTCTGGAGTTTTCTGGATTCTTGGGAAATTTCCCTAAGTGAAAAATAAATATTTTCACAGTGGTCCTGGCATTGCAAAGGGCTCTGAGGCAAGGTTTCTCAGGACAGTGGGTGGAAGGCTAGTTCCACAGGAGCTTCCTGGATCCCACTACTACAATCTAAAGTTTCAGCCTTGCTTTGTTTTGCCCCACCATGTTCTCCCATCTCAGAGTCCCGGCATTCCCAGGGATAGAGAAAGGCAGCTACTGAACTTGTGGCTTCCTGTTTCTACAAGGAAGAATTCTCGAACCATAACAAGGCTGCCAGGGCTGTTATAGGGAGGATGCCCGTGTTTTGTTAGATGTGGAAATGGAATTCAGCAGGTTTCCAGAGTTTTGGTCAATAGGAAGATGCTCAAGCAGCATGTGTACCCAAACCCACAAAAGCCTACCTCCATTTTGCTGATGCCGTGGAACTGTCTCCTTCTCTTTTGTCTTCCCCTGTCTGTATCATTTTTCCTCTCCCTCTGTTGTCCTTCCCAAAGCATAGGCCTGGAGAACTCTTGAATGAGGCACGCAGGGCATCTGTGCTCACTGTATTCTATGGCCCTCCGAGCTCAGGGCCTGGCTCCTGCTCCGCATATGGGCCTCACAGGTTCCTCCCCTTCAGGCCTTCTCTAAGTTTTCAGACTGCTGGCAATAAGGGTTCTTCTTTTTTGCCTTATTCTCGTACCCTGGAAGGGGCCTGTTGCTGTGAGTTAAGTCCATCAGGCAGGCAGCCTGCAAACTAGCAGCTGAGACCATGAGGCCCTGTGACAATGTGGGAGGGAGCTGAGGGCCAGGGATGCTAGCCTGAGGGGTGGCCGCTGGGGAGAGGGAGAGGGGCTGTGGGCGCTAGGTGAAGGGAAAGCTTAGGGGGCAGGGGCAGGAGGATTGGAAAGATTTGGAACCACGAAAAAACAGCAGACAAAGAAACTTTCAATCAAACTCAAAATCCCCACTGGTCGCCCAATGGTGCTTTTGTGCAGTGACATGAAAGGGTCTGGGGGCTTCAGGAAGGGCCCATTGGGGAGGGCGTGACTGGCCTTGAGTAATGAGCCTGGCCCCTCGGCCCTCTGTCTCCCCTGACAGGCCTCCATGTCCTGAGCTGCAGGAACAATCCCCTGATTATCCCTGTGGTCCATGACCTCAGCCAGCCCTTCTACCACAGCCTGGCGGTGCGTGTGAGCTTCAGTTCGCCGCTGGTTGCCATCTCGGGGGTGGCCCTCCGTTCCTTCGACAACTTTGACCCTGTCACCCTGAGCAGCTGCCAGAGAGGAGAGACCTACAGCCCTGCAGAGCAGAGGTAAGGCATCCTGGGACTGCCCACCCAGTGCCATTTGTAACGGTATGGGAACACTAAGGTTCTGAGTTGGAGCAGCTGCTTGTGCACCTGTAGAAAGTCTGTGTGTTTCTCCCTTCTCCATCTTCTGACCTTTGGTCAGCTCGGTCTTGGACTTGAGACCCATGAATTCCTGAATTTCTAGAGTGAGTGAGGGTCATATTGTAAAGAGCCATCCTCTTTTAGCTAGCTCACCACAGCCTACAGGGTGACAGAAATGGCAGTGTCTTTCTCTGGCCTCAGGATCCCTATCTGAACAAGGAGAGAAAGGTAGATTTGCTCTTTCAGTTTGGCAGTGCTAGATATGCAGCATTATAGATGGTGGGGACAGGAGACATAGTCCTTTTAAATCAAGGAGGATGGAGTGACACTGGTGTCTGGCTTAGCAGAGTTCACTCCCCAGCTGTAAAAGGTGGGTGGAACTTCCCTGTCTTCTATAGACTGAGCCTCAGGGACATGCCTGTTCCCTAGGAGCCTGCCTTTTAGCTGTGTACCATCACTGCGGAAAGCACTTTGGACTTTGCATTTGTGACGGTAGCTCATTTTGAGGTAGAAGGAAATGGTGTTTTCTGGAGAGAATGTGAGCGTCAGTGCTTCCCTTTAACTTTCCAAGGGGCCACTTCTTGCACGTGTGACCTTGGATGCCTGCAATTCATCTCCCCTCTCAAGCCCTCAGTCTTCTGTTTTGGAGAAAGCGGGCTGTACCTTCATTCTCACAGGATGGTTGTGAGAAATAACTGCGGTCCCCTAGCGGACTATGCATGCTGCCTTAGTTTGCAAGAGCATTGTCATCTATTATGTCAATAGAGAATATTTACAGATACTCTACCATGATGGCAGTGGTGCTTCCCTGCACAGAATTCTATGCTGTTCTTAAATATGGAGCTAGAAAAAGCCTCAGAGGTGAGTTAGGACATCTACTATGTCCCAATATTAGAGTTACCATCCAGGACTCCAGGGGCTAGTCAGGAGAAAAAGGGCTCAGGGTTTTCCAGCATCTCTCAAATTTGCTTAATATAATCCAGAAGAGGAGAAAAAAGAGTAGCTGGGATGTGCAGAGTGAGAGAGACCTTCCACAAGGTGAGTGAGCCCTTCCCTGCTCACCTAGGGGCATAGAGAAGAACATGTAGAAGGAAGGGGGACCCCAGCCTTTCCCACGCCCATGCTCTCATGGAGGACATAAAAGGTGGTTGCAAAATCCACATTGTTTTGCACCCACTGTCTCCAGCTTCTGTTGTGCAAAGTCTGTTGCAATCATTCCAAGGCAAGAGCTCTTTAAATATCACTCATTGTCATATTACACTCCAAGAGGGCTTTTTTATCCCCAGTTCTCCAGACTCTATAAAAATATGTTAATTCTCAGAACACAGGGAAACAATGTTGACAGAAAATACAAGCCCATTGAACGGTTTCTATGGTTTTTTCCCATTCTAAGCTGGCCATCCAGACCAGCCACAGGTTGACTGAAAATAGCGCCAAGTTCTTTGAATTCTTATTTGTCCACTACTGTGCCCTAAGTTAGCAATAAGCAATGTCTAACCTTGGAAGCTAATGGATGAGTCTGTTAGTGGAGTTCTTTGATCCAGCAGGCATGATGAACTGGGTCAAAGGGTTGCTCTGATCCTGTGGCTCTGTGGCCAAATCATTGCCTCTCTCTAGGCCTCAATTTCTCAGTCCATAAATGGATGATGATAGTTTACATGTTCTCTGTGGTTCTCCCAAGCTGTAACTGTCTTTGATTCTTAAGACTGAGGAAGGGTGAGGGATGGGAAGCAGTGGCAAATGTTGGTTGAACCCCTGATCACAGCATTGTCTTCCTTCACTTTCAACCTCTTCTGCGTCGTCTCTGAGAACCATAATGAGTAAAGAACAGCAAGGCAGGAAGAGGCAAAATCCTGCTTTGCCTGCCCCTGACAGTCATGTCCTGCACATTGTGTCAGGAGGAGAGAAGCATTTACAGTGCCAGGCACAAGTGAGCACATACTCAGTGCAACTCTGAGCCAAGTGCTGGAGATGCAGCCCTGAGGGCCTTGGCTGGTTGGTCTAGGGGCTAGAACCAGGCGGAGAAAGGATCACTAAGCCTGCAGGGCTGGGGTATCTCTTTCTGAATGCCTCAGTAGGAAAGGACAGCAGCTCTTCATGGGAAGCTGCAGAGGCATTTACCAAAACAGGCAGGATTCTGGAAATGTGCAGAGGTACTGACAAGCAAACACAGAGGAAGGAAAGAAAGAAGCAACTGTGCACAAAGTCCTGGGGTCTCTCTGCACTCTCACAATTACTGAAGTGAATAGCATCACTCTTATAGCTCAACTTTGAGCTAATTATAGTCAGAAGGTCCCATCTTTCTATCAGCCCTTCCCTAGGTAGTGAAAGATGCTGTGTTTTCTGTCCATTCCCACCTTCTATATGTGCCCTTCTACTTCTCCCTCCTGCAACTCTTCCCCTCCTGTCCCACCCTGTCCAATGGTTGTCTTGCCTTCTCTCCTCCTCCCTTCCTTCTCTCCCTACTCTATCTCCTCTTGTTTCCCTCCCTCCATCCCTTTCTTCCTTCCTCATCCTCTTTCCCTCATTTTCCTTCTCCTCTCCTGAGAGTAGTGCGGTATCCACTGGGCTGCCATGAGAAACGTATTGCGATTGCAAAATCAGTGCAAGCAGTGTGTTCTGACCTAGATTCAAGGGTCTTTGGTCCCTGCACAGTACTTGGTATAAATCCTGAGGTCCAAAAAGGCAGGATCATATTTCAAATGAGAGATCCAGCTGTGGAAATCCAGTCAAGTCCCAATCCCACACCTACTGGGGAAAGAGAAAATGGGGAACAGAAAGGTAGAAGAGAGCAAAGTAAGATCCTTCAATGGAAATAACATCAGTCATGATGTTGAGCACACCTCCAGTGTGTTTATTACACACAACACGCACACACACACACACACACACACACACACACACCCCACATATTTCCTTCCAAATTGTGATTCTAAATGGAAATTGAACACTTTATTGTTAAATTAAATGGACCCTATATTTACACAACTAAGTTCCTTTTCTTACTTCCTCACTCCTTTCTTTCTTCCTTCCTTTCTTCCTTCCTTCCTTCCTTCCTTCCTTCCTTCCTTCCTTCCTTCCTTCCTTCCTTCCTTTCTTTCTTTCTAGTTCTTTCATTTTTTCTTTCTTTTTCTTCTTCTCCCTCTAACTCTTTTACTCATCTAGACAAAAGGAATGTGACTGACAGAGTGCCAGCTTCCGGAAGGACACTTTCAATAGACATTGGTGGCACACACCTGCAATCGCAGCACTTGGGAGGGTGAGGCAGAAGGAGCCTCACTAGTATGAGCCCAGCCTGAGCTGCAGAGTAAATTCAAGGCCAGCCTGAACTGCACAAGGCCCTATCTCATTCAGATAAAGGAAGGGTTCTCTCTATCTCTTAGACCTTAGGTTGGAAATCACTGGTCTGAGGAATAGTACACAGGTGGGTGTACCATCTCTGATCACATGTGTCTCTGACTGTGCTGGATGCTGCCTTATTTTCTCTAAAACATTGCTCAATTCTAATTGCCATGAGAGACCTATTAGGTTGCCTATGTCCCTGGTTTCCTATTTGCCATATCCTTATCAATAATTGAGATTATCAAAGCCTAGTTTCTCTCATTCCAAAGAACTTTAACATGCACAACTCTGTTGTTTGTCTTCATAAAACTGTGACACCTAAAAGTTAAAACTCTGAAAGATTCACAGTTCTTCATCTTCACTTGAAAGAATTCCAGGGCCCAGGCAAAGGAAGAGGGATCCACAGTCATCCAGGAGGACGAGACTGGAATCAGCCTTTGAATCTGGTTCTCAGGAACCACTTATTTTTGCTCTTCACCAGGGTTTCAAGTCTTGTATGAAAAATTCAAAACAAAAACAAAAAAAAAAAAGGCTTTTCTGTTTCACAACTATTATCTTCTTCAACTAATTGCCAACACTTAAATGTCAAGAGAATTACAATTAAGAACCAGAATTCCTCATGAAGCTCTTTAACGAAATCAGAAGCTGTGAAGCAACAAACCTGCAAGGCCTTCTTGGTCAGGGCTGCTATGCACGCACCTCCCACCCCCACTTCCCTTACCTTTCAGCTCGCCTGGTCACTTTGTCTGCCTGGACCCTCCCGTCCACTGAGTCTGCACCTCCTACTCTTTAAAGCCTTGGGTACCTACCACATGACAGTGCTGACTCTTAGAAAACCACGAAGAGCAGGATAGAGTCAGGTGCCCCAGGAGCCTCTTTTTTTGCTGAAAACCTGAGGTCATCTTACACAAGCTCTTTCTTGGTCTCATTTCCCAAATGACCCCGCAGTCCTGACCTCCAGGGCAGTTTTCCTTTCATTTTCTACTGTTGGACATGCTGCCTTTTTGCTCACTTCCCTCTGAGAAACCCAGGATGACTTAGGAACCACCTGCCTGGCATTAGCTCCATTTTCCCATAGCATAATTGCAGCAGGCCACAGGAGTTAGACCATGAGCCACAAGACAGGATGACGCAAAGAGCCTCCATCAGCCCTTTCACTCTAGCTTTATCTTGGTTCTAGCACTGCCCAACAAGTCTTCTGCTAGGCATGGTTGTCCTTGCCGTTTAACAGTGGGGACAACAGCTGTGGGATTTGTTAGTAGTGTAAGGTTCTCTGTAGAACTTGCATCTGTAAATAAATACATGAAAGAAAATGACTGAAGCATGCTTTTTAGCTATGCATCAGGTCTCCACCCTTGCTCAGGTATGAGAATTTGATGGACACAATCATCTCTGTTTCTTCCTCTATGCATCCAATCGGCCATCTTCCTTCAAGTGTTTCATTTGTTCCTTCTTTCGTTATTCTTATTAAACATCCATCACTTCTGCCCCCATTAAAAATAAGATAAAAAAAATTAAAGCTTTTTCTTTTTTCTTGTTTTTATTTTGGTGTCGCAGAAATGTCAGGGTTGTTGTAGGGTGGTTATGTGGGAGGACCAGCTGGGGTAATGTTTATCAGTTTTGGACATTGTGTTCACACAACCTTTTTCAACCAACCAAATAGCAAAAGAAGGAGCAGAGAGTTACGGAACATGCTGGCAGATCTCCATCCAGATTGCGTCCAGGCGGAGTGCCCTGGGCAAGCCCATTTAAGACTCATCGTCTGAATGTGAATAACATCACTGCCACAGGAAGTTATTGTGCGCTTGCATGTAAGGTGATGCAGATCAGACACAGTGGCTGATGTGTGACACACGTCACATGTTATCTCCTGCTTCCTCTTCTTGTTTGCAAGCCTTCAAGCCACATGCAGACAGATGTGTTAGAAAACCAATAATGCCTCGCTCTGCAAAGGGTTTTCTGGAAGACACTAGTGCTAATACCCCCTTGGAAGAGGGTTTCAGAGTTTGGAGGATAATTTTCACTTTAGTTCCTTCAGGACTTCGTAATGTGCATTAGAATTTTGAATGTTCTGAGAAGTCTTCTCTCATTAATCCACTGTTGCCTGTGCTCACCTGACTGAGGGATTTAGGCAAGGTAACACATGTGACCAAAGCATATCTTCTCATACAGAGATAGAAGAAAGACAAATTTCTCATGGTGCCTCATAGACTCTAAAGCATTCCTCCCATATTGACCTTTTATTCAATTAACACACACACACAGTCCATCTGTTTTTGCATCCTTGTACCTGTTCTGAAATGCACCAGGAACTATCTCCACCCTGAATTTTTTTTATAAAACTGACTCTGGATTTCACCCAGATCCTAGTTAGAGATCCTTTGAATATAGAGCATTCTACAAAAGTTGCCCTGCTTCTTCCCCAAATGAGCATTCTTTATTTTCATTTTGTTGTCATGGTATTCCTGTGTATATCACTATCTAAAGCGACTCCCTACTCTTCACTATCTGGACTTCCCTCTTAGATACCAGGGATTCCACGTACCTTATTGGTCCCCTCCAGCACAGTTCAGTACCAATGAGACCCTATCAATGTCTGTTCAATAGATAAACAATGGGTGGCAGCTCATCCTGCTTATAGTTCCAAGACATAAATCTCCTCATTGCTTCCACTTCACTGATGAAGAAACTGAGCCTTAGAATGTTGTGTTGTCGAGTTTGTTGAATGATAATGGAGTGCCCATCTCTGACAGGTGTAGAGCAAGGAAGGGGTATAGAATGGAAGAATCATGATGTGTGTGTATGGACAGTACAGTTAGGATTGATAACATTGTGCTTCTACATAATTCTATGAGGGGCAAGATTTGCACTAATGGTGGTTGGACAGGATATTATGTTGGCTCTAGTACTATGGATAGTCACTAGGAAAATAACAAGGTAGAAAGTATTAATTATTGAATCTTTGATGTAATTCAGGTATAAAAAATAAGATGCGCAAACAGCTACAGTCTCTTAATTTACTGATAAGAGATATACAGTATAATGATGTCTGTAAGTATAATATCATGTATACACCTTTTATGATACCAAAACATTATGAGAACAGTTTGCAATGTATTAATTTATGAAATCCATCTTGTCAAGATATCTTAAAACTGTCTCATTGGTATTTGTACTTCAATAAAACAAAAGTAAAATAAAAAAAAAAAGCATGTTGTCTCCACTTCAAAGTTATCACAATTGAGAAATTTCAGAGCTCAAACTTGAACTTCAATTTCCTTGATTAGTGTAGCACTGTACCTTTTACCTCCCAGGGAAATTAAGTGATTCATGTTTTCATTTTTATATAAAGAAGAAGAAAAAAGGTATTGTTTTGACGTCCAAGGCTCCCAGGCTCAAAGTCCCCTTTCCCTCTGTAACCTCACAGGACAGGAGCTCTGAGCCTTCTGGAGTATGGAGCAAGCAAAAATATCTAAACTGAAAGGCACAGGTCAGAAACTGCTTGTGAGCTGCTAGAAGCTTATGGAATAAATCTATTTAAATTGGAACCATGTGGCTTCTTCCCCAGTGCTTACACAACATGAACAAATGCATTGTTTAGTGTCAAAGCCCTTACCCTGACACCATAGTCACAGGCCCTTTAAGATCTCTGCATGTTGCAGCGCTGAAGGCTCAGTGTCAGGGAGGAGGCCGAGAAGGAAGACAAGGAGAGCAGCCCAACCTGTGACCTTTGATGTCATTTGTCCTGTCTAGGGAGGGCATATGAGAAGTGTGTAAAGGCTCATTGGGGAGGTTCTGAGACCAAAATTAAATGCTCATGCTTTCTTGAACATTTAAGAAGGTGTGTGTGCCCGCACTGTGCTCTGGAGGCTTGAAGCTCTTTTGTGGCTCTCACTTTGTTTATCACTATGCTTGGAGCAGTAGACAGAATGTGCAGCATGAGTAACTTGTCCTGATGAAACCCTCAGTGGAGCATTGTGAAACAGGCATGGAGAGCACATCAGCAAGCTCTCCAGAAGTTGGCTTTGATGTAGTGTAGGTTAAAACTGGAAATCAAGACATTGAGGTTCTGGATAAAAATGCCCACTCTCTGTGCATACTGTAGGTATCAAGGCAGACACCATCAGAAAGGTGACAGTCAGAGAAAGGGAACCCTACAAAGCTTTCTGAGTCAGAAATAAACACCTCAGCTGCAGTGCACTGCTTAGGAGCCTTTGCTTGTTCCTTGTCATTTGGCAGTGGCTGTTGTGTAAGGCATGTTTGAATGCACAATGTAATGTTCATAAGGTGAAGTGGATGTCTCTGCATGCAAGGATGATGGAGTCTAGGACTGTAAGTCGCAGTTACAACAAGGACTCTTGGGTCACACATGTGGGTGAGAACTTATACAAGTAACTAAATCTTTCTGGTCTTTCATGTTTCTAACTGTAAAATGAATAACACTTAGCTCAGAGGATTATTGTGAGGCTGGAGTGAGCTCATGCATATAAGCACTGAGTGAATAGGAACTAATGTTACTGAGTGTCTGAATAACTGTAACGTAAGAGGAAAGAGCCAAACACGAGAACCTCATATGGTTTCTGTTTGCACCACAAAGTATTAGCACCCATTCCAGGAACTAGTGGGCACCCAGGGCCTGTTTTTTTTTTTTTTTTTTTTTTTTTTTTTTTTTTTTTTTTTTTTTTTTTTTTTTTTTTTTTTTCATCTAGAATGAGGCCACTGTATTAGAGACAGGAAAGTAGGGCAGGGAACATGGATTAAGTACCTGCCTAGCAAGTACAAGGTCTTGAGTTTGATTCCCTGTACTGCCAAAACACAAACAAACAAGCAAGAATAGCTTGGGCTGAACGAAGAGGTAGAATCCAGCCTGGAAGAAAAGTGGGCAGTGGCTGCCACAGCAAGCAGCCAACCTTTATCTCTGTAGTTGTCACCGACAATTCAAAGGTCACCTTGTAGTTTATGAATGACTCCAAGCTCCATCCCTTTGTTGAGTCTATTAGGCTTTCTCTACTTGAAGGGATACTGAGCTTAGAAAGAGGGTGTGGTTGGGCCACACAGCTTCTAGGAAAGGAGGGAATAGGTGTATTTGTGCATTTGTTACCAATCACTGAGTTCTTCAGATGTACCAGGCAATCTTCTGTGTGTATTTTCAGTATTAACTGAAATAATTCTACTGTGACCCTCATGAGAGACCTCATATTTTAAAATATAAAGAGGTTTTAACACAGTGCCTGGAAATAAATACTTCCTGTAATCTTAATGATTCTCATTTCATAAAATGGAAAACATAGGAATAACATACAGAGCTGTTAAGTGGCAGGGTCTGAATCTGCATCATGTGTCCTCATAATTTGAACTTCTAATGGTAAACTTTAACCATGGCCTCCAGCTTCCTCTAACCTAAACAGCACCCCTTCCTTTCCTCAGGCTCAGCCTTCTGAGAAGTGCAGGCATTGTCCTTCCTCCACAGTGTTATGGTCTGTGAGCAAACACCCCTTACCCTCTCATCTTTTCCCTTCTCAGCTGTGTGCACTTTGCCTGTAAGGCCTCTGACTGCCCAGAGCTGACCGTGGAGAATGCTTCTCTCAATTGCTCCAACAGCGACCGCTACCATGGTGCCCAGTGTACTGTCCGCTGCCAGACGGGATACGTGCTCCAGATACAGAGGGACGATGAGCTGATCAAAAGCCAGGTGTGTAGGTGCTGAGCACAGAGCCTTCTTCCAACTCAGGGAAGGGGTGGTGGGCATGAAACATGTTCTCTGCAGAGTCTCCAGCACTGGAAATACTGCACTAGTGCCACGAAAATAGTGGTATGAAAATAGTTCTGCCATGTAATACACATAGTAGATCTGTGTGTGTGTGTGTGTCTTTCTCTTCTCTCTCAACTTATACACACATGAATGATTCAAGAAACCATTAACTGCATTTAGACTCTTCAGAGGACTCATGTGCAGTGTGTTCCACATGCCATACACATATACATCAGTGTCTTTGTATAAGTTGCAGATCTTTCAGATGAGCTGAACATGTACAACAAAGCTCTTGCAATTAGGACTCTACCATAATTGAATTGGGTGTTTAGGTAGAGGTGAGTCATTTATGAGATGTTCATTCATTCATTCATCATTCATTCACTCTTTCATTATAAAGCATGTTATTGCAAATCAGATGATGTGCCGGTTTCTAGAGGATAAGACATTATTAAGGAGACCTATTCTCAATGTGCTTAGTTCCCACTAGAGAGAAGGGATGGACAGTCCATGAGCAATGACCTCACAGAGTGATTTATACTGGAGAGGGAAGTGTAGGGTGTTGTTGAAGCACAGTGGAAGTCATGGGAAACATCCTGGAAATAACATGAAAACTGAGAAGTGGATAGCTAAATAAAGGGTAGGAGGGAGAGACAATACTCTGGCATTGGCAGGAAATGTATATGGAAGCCTCTTGGTGAGAAGAAGCATGCCATGGGTGGAATTTTTACATTTTGCAAATTTACCCCAAGTCCTGAGGCTAGAGCCACGTCAACTGGTACAATGAGTACCAGCTCACTCAGGAAGTTTGGGCTCATCCTTAGGGAAGCAGAGAACTGTTGAAGGGCACACTGTGGTCACATCATATCAAGAAAGGTACTTCTGGCTGCCCATGGCTTGGAATCCAGCGGGAAAAAGGTTAGCAGTAAATCCTCTGGACATCATTAGTGGAGCACATGAGAGACAAAATGAGCCTCATGTGCTATGCACCATAGGAAATAGGCTTGAATGATGTAGCAGAATGCTGCTCAGCCAGACGTCTCTTTAGTGCCTCAGGTAGGGAGTGGGCAATGGGACAAGGCTGCAGTGAAAGGTCCTTCCAGCCCAGGGATTTGAGGATCCCACAGCTGGGTTTCTGGATGCAGCTTTTCCAGGGCTCTTCCAGTTGATTTTGCTTCTTCACTCAAGTACACAGGCACTTCCTTTGTTGTTGGGTGTGTCTGGCTGCACATAGCTTTTGGCCTTGGCAGGCTAAGAGCCCTACTTTCTTTCATGTGTCAAATGTGGCAGGTCTGAACTCCTGTGGAAATGAAAAGGTGATTGACAGTGAAAGACCTTACTCCCTTTGATGTATGCTTGACAGAGGAAAATGTCCTATACTGTTAAAATTCCAGATCTACAGTTGGCATCCCCAGTACTTGGGGACTTGGCAGCTTTCTCTTTGTCTAAAAGCCTATTGGCTCCTGGTCAGCATGCCCTTTGGCTGCATAGCATGGCCTCACCTATTCACCAACACAGCCCTCATCTTCTGCCTCAGTCAGTATCTCTGCCAATTCTTTCATTTTCCCTAGACTTTTTTCTTCATATCCTTTTCTCTTGACTATTGAGCTGCCAAATCTCAGAATAAGGAGTGCTTGATAGAGCAATTCTCAGATTCAGTCAATTCATTTTACCAATAGGAAAACTCAGGAAAGAAAGGGACTTGTACATGGTGCAATCACATAAAAGACAACTACTCAGGTCTCTTGTACCCCAAAGAAATACCTACTGAGTACCAAAGATCCCATTAGGCTCCTAGTAGCCACCTCCATTAAGAGATAACCATGATTAACACCCAGGGTCCAGGGTCCACCACTTTAACCATACTTGAGTCTTTTTGGTAAAGAATTTGCCATACTTATGAAAGGCCCTAGATTCCTAAACCCTTGTCACAAAGATGGAAATAATAATCTGGGAGACTATAAAGATAGGATAGTCTTTGGATTCATGTCCCACATACATTTACCCAAGCATTTAGCATATAAGCTCCCTAAGCCTCAAGTTTCTCACCTTTAAAAAATGAATTAAACCTTCCAATGTGTAAAGCCTTTGAAACTATTTAAAATGAGCTAATGCTAAACCCAAGCATTGGTCTCCTGGTGTCCAGGCAGGACTGAGATGTCATGTGTAGAAGAAGTGTATTTTTCCACATCTTCTTGAGCCTGGTCTGCTGTCCCTTACTGTGCCTATCTCTGCTTTTTAGACTGGACCCAGTGTCATAGTGACCTGCACAGAGGGCAAGTGGAACAAGCAGGTGGCGTGTGAGCCAGTGGACTGCGGTGTCCCCGATCACCATCATGTCTATGCCGCCTCCTTCTCCTGTCTGGAGGGCACCACCTTTGGCAGCAAATGTTCTTTTCAGTGCCGTCACCCCGCACAGTTGAAAGGTATCATGAGTCTTTGCCTCAGCTCAGCCTTTCTTTGTCTGTGGGAAACCTAGAGACTACTTCCAGTCCCTCCCTCTAGGTCTCAAACACCGAAGGTTGGACCAGGTTATATCTGTGTTCTTGATTTCTTTCTATCTATTGTGTTTATATAAACTGCCCCATTGTGCAGCTAAGGAAACATGTGGAAAAAAATGTCAGTGAAATACATTCTGAGACTGAAAAATCTTGTTGGGTTGGGGATGGAGAGAGTAGAGAAAGCTACATTGGTGGCTGATGTAACTATTTTAACCTGTATAGCTAAGACCCATAAGCCATAGGAGGTAAGTGACATTCATAGCTCCATTTTTCAGAGCAGAAAACTGAGCCTCAAACTTTAAGGAATCTACCTAAGGCTGTGGTATTTGTGTTGGGGGTTCATGTTTTAGCACAGATTAAGCTTTCAACAGTGACAAATGTTACTCTGAAAGAAGGGGATTTAGGGGAGAGAGACGCAGGTGTAGAGACACGTGGCATCCTTTGTGGACTGGACACTGAAGGTGTGGAGGAGAATACAACAATGTGACATGCTGCAAAAAGATCACAATTTGGAAACTACTGAGAATTGATCTGGAGGATCTAGAATGCCAGAGCTAGAAGAGCTCATGGAATTCATCAAGAATAGATAGACAGTGGCCTGGGAGATGGCTCAGTGGAATAAGTGCTTCCCTGGCAAGTACAAGGGCCTGAGCTCAATCCCCAATACTGAAAAAAAAAATAGAATAGCTAGATGTACTGAGAATCCAGAATACAGCTGGACAAGGGAAAGGAACCTGTACAAATTCCCGTAAGTTCAGGAAACTAGCAGGAAGAGTGCTTCTGGCTTCTTACTGGCCATGTGTAGCATTATCACTTTATGCTTGACTCTGGAGGTATTGGGATGCCCCCTTTTGTGTGATTTGTCAGAGGAAACCACTTCCACATCAGATCCCTACAGTAGTACTGCTCATCAGAGTACAGAGACACACTTTCAGGTCCGTGATACAGAGTGTATCAGCGGGGCTGTGTGAGATGCATGGGACCTTGGGCAAAATCTGTGGATTCGCTTACACTTTGATGTTCTATTGTGTGTGCCATACTTTTACATTTTGACAATTAAAGGGCACTAATAGTTTCACCAAACTTTCAAGGAAATACACAATTCCAAAATATTAGGAAACTCAAATGATAGCAGACTCAAGCACAGTGACTATGTTTAATATCTTTCCATATTGCTATCACTGAAGCCAGGACCTGGCATATAGTAAGACTCAATAAAACGTATTGGCTGGATGACTGGATAGAGTGATGAAATAAATACCACAAGGCATATTTCTTTTAAGAAATGAAGCAAAGACCCATCAATCTTACTAAATTGCCCCAAAAGAAAGGCAGGAAATGCATCTGGGGCATATTCCATAACTCCTCTCCTTTTAACCCAATATTATTTGAATAAAAAAAAAGTTATAGACATTTCATTTGAGCTATTATGAAGATTTAGGGCAGACAGAGGTGAAGAAACCAGTGGAAATTGGAAAGCCTCCAACTTTCAGGCCATCCAAGCTAACAATTTGGCCCCACTTGCCAATGGCATACAGTATGTATTAATAACTCCAGACTAGGAAATCACACTTCTCTCAGTCAGGGTCCCTTGGGAAAAGGAGATGTATAAATTAACATTGATTACTATAGCTTTCATTGTGGCCAATTAAGATTCTTAAAGTGATGCAGGCCCTTGTTGCCATTTCTCTGTTTACTGTGTTTGGGAGAAACTATAGAAGTGAAGCCTGAGGAGGACCAGAACCTTGAGGATTCCTGTTGCCTTGCATTCCATCATTGGCAAGCTGACCCTTCTGACAACTGTCATTTCTTGAGCTTGGTTGCCCATGTTATATGGTCTACAAATTCCCGCTCTGAGGCTTTTGCCTGGGTTTCACACAGCTGGACTCAGCTCAGGACCTGCAGCTTCTCTCTAAGCTTGCCGTTTTCACCTCATTTACCTCCTTTATCCAGGTTGAGAGTAGATGAGTGATTAAACCCACTTCTTCCCCATTACTTGGGGTGCTTCTTTTTTCTCCTTCCACCTGATCCTCTTCCTCTCTTTTGGAATGTATTAAACCAAAGGAGCAATAGCTTTAAAGTTAGCTCAGGTTTTTACTCTTGGCTCTATCTGTCCCTTTCCAAAGTTTTGTATTCATAGAAATAATTACAGATCTATGAGGTTTCTTCTCCTCACTTATAAAACAGGATTATGAGTGCTCATTCTGGAGGTTCCATTTGAGGGTTAAAAGAGATGGTATATATAAAAGGTTAGAGCTAAATGAAAGTGAGAGAAAGGGCTTAGTGTATATTCATTTTCTTCAAAAAGCACCCCAGAGAATCCTGAGCAGGGTCTGATCTCTCAGTTCCTAAACTACTTGGCTCAACAGCCCTTGACACTTGAAACACAGAAACATGGTCCGTTCTCCATGTTTCTTCCAGGCCACAAGTTTGATGTCTTCAAAAGAACAACTGCCACATAGGATGCAATACTGGGCAATCCCTAGGAAGCAGCACAAACCCACCTCACCCTTACATACCAGGTAAATTTTTCTCATCCATCTTGGAATATAATTTAAATTCCAACCTGTCTTCAAGACTGAGAATTCACCTTAAAGTTACTTATGCCAATGATTTTTTTAATCAAATGAACATAGGAAGAACCTATAAAAGTGCATAAGAGCCAAAGGCATCTCAAACCCAGAATAGAAAACTTGAAAACCAGAATCATAAATGATTAATCAAATCTCTAAAAATATATCACTTACATCACCTAGTAAACCCCAACTCAATTCAACCATGCCATGTGCAATTAATATTTACATTGCATGCAGCTTTTAAAGCAAGCATGCCCAGCTACTATGAAGATCTTTGTAACAGGTTGTCCCTGTTCTTAACTCAGCCTTGTCCTTGGATTTAAGACTTGGTTTTTTCAAGGCTCTTCACATCAAACTGATTTGTATTGAGTCTTCACAGATTCCTTGTTTCACTGAAGAACAGAGTAGCCCTGTTGGATATGGAGAGTAGGCACATCCTATGCTATTCAGTATTTACCCTTCGGGCTGCCCCAGTGAAATGGTGAAGTAATGTATCTTGTGCTTTCCACTTGCACTTGCCCATCATTATCTGCAAAGACACTCTTTCTTCCCTTTCTTAGGAAGGTTTCCTCATCATTATCCCTCAAAATGACTACTTCTTAGAACATTTGCTTTCTGTCTAGCACTTGAGACAATAAGTAGGAACTTGTGGTAAGGAAATTTGGAAGTGAAAAAGACATCATTCTGGAAGGAGAGGAGAGGGTGAACATGGAGAAATCTTATTGTAGGGGTAGTGCTTGATCTGATGACCCTCTGCTGGTCTAAAGTCTGGGCACCATATAATTTTCTGTGAACAGTGGCCCTTCCTTGGCCATACTCAGGAGTAGAAGCCAAAATAGAGATAGAGAAGCTCAATGTATGAGTCAGATTGAACAAGACTGAGCTTCAGCTCTAGTTTGAAGATCCATTAGTCTGGCCTTCTAAAGTCTGAGTTTTCTCACATAAAAATAGGATTAATCATAATTTGCAGTTATGTTACTAGAAGGATCAAGAAGATAGTGCAAATAATTCTTCTTTGGTCAAATGCAGGGACGCAGAGAGGCAATGATAGGATTTGATGCAGGTCTGTATGGGGAAGGCAAGTTAAACAATTGAAGTGCAATTTGACTAATTACTCAGCAGATGATATACTTTCTGAGGATGTCAAGGCCAATTTATACATGTGCTTTAACTCCGTCTGATTCCTGGGCCCTACAAATGTACCTACAGAAGTAAATCCAGCCACAGTTGTAGACAGGCAGCATATGATTTATGTTCCTGGCTTCAAAAGATGGGCAAATGAAAAGGACTGGCCAGATTTTGCAGTGGACAGCTTAGGTAGAACACAAAGGCTGGGGTTGGATCCCTAACATGCTGTGCTAGCCCTGCCCCTGGGGTATGCTGAGATAGTGTTTGAGAATGGCTGTGGTGACCCACACCTCTAATCCTTGTGGTTGGGAGGCTGAAAACAGGAGGACCAGGACAAGTCCAATCTATATAATAAGATTCTGAACACTCTATAGACCCTGTACCAAATATATAAAAAAGATGGGCAAATGAAGGCACAGGGACTCAAAAGGATAGGATCCTAATATCCAGGATCACCATCTGTGCCATCTGCTGGAAGCGCCAGGCTCCTACGAGCTTTTGCTTTGTAACCTGAGTCATCTTTTCTAGGAAGTGCAAGTAGGAAACAAGGACAGCATACAGAGAATTAACAAAGATCATAAAGGTTGTCTTCTAAAACTAGCTACTAGTATACACTGCAAGAAATCAGACCCTCTGAGAATTCAGAGGGACAGTGTAAGACAAGCTTCTATGATCAAAACCCTATAGCTGACATACAAATCTGCCAGGTGCATTATTGGTTAAGTGCTGCTCACTGCCTTCCTTGTCTTTGAGCTGGCCTCTCTTGTGGACAGAGCACATGTCCTTGTCCAAAACAAACAATCTCAGTGCAATAGGCATCCGCCAACATACACAGGTCACTGCGAAGGGCAGGTGAGGAGAGCATAGATCTGCATCTGCCATGCTTTCTGTCTTCGAAGCCCTTAATCAGTTCAAGTAGTAGCTTTAGCTAGGGAATGGAAACTGTAATACTGTATAATTCATTGTCTGCATTTTTGAGTTGTTATGGAGGACATATCCATGGTCCTGAACCACCACTTCTTCCTCTAACAAGCTACTTCTTTGGACACTGTCGCCTCCTAACTATAGTACTTTCCTCCAGAATATGTTTCTAGTTTACATTTTATCTCTTGATCCCTTAACATTCTTCAATTTTTATGTTATCTTGTTACCTAAGAACTGAGACTCTCATTTCAAAATTCACTATCTGCAGAGCTGGTCCATGATACTTTTTAAGATCCCCAACACTTTGTCCACAGATATTCTATCCAAGGGCAATTTAAATAAGATGTAGTCCATATATATTTTATAGTTCTCCTTCCCATTAAGTTTAAGCTATGTGTGAACACCCCCCAAACACTGACCACCCCAATTTCCAAAGCAAGATAAAGGGAATGGGGAAGTCCTGGGGTTTTAGAAGTTTCTCTACTTCTTCAAGATCAAAATGCATTGTCTTCCTACACTCTTTTCTCATTTAACATGATGTGAGCATGTCTACTGATTGCAGAATTACAGTTTATCAATGTAGTATTTTATCTGAGGTTGACAGGCTCTAGAATGACTTGTGTTACCCAGATGAATCACACCAGGATGGGAGGCAATGGGAGAAAATGAATAAGGATGAAAGGAGCAGCAGAACCCCTATGAAATTACAAAGTACTTGTTTCTTTCTCTTTTCTTTTGCTTGCTTTGTTTTTGTCCTCAATTCTTGCCACCCACTAACACACTAAGCACTATAATTTACTTTTAGGATAGTTTATTGTGTTTTTCCTTATACAGATAGATCATAAGCAACAAGAGGGCAGGGTTATCCTTGTTCTGTTTTGCTTTATTTTGTTTTGTTTTGTTCCATGTTTTCCCCCTAACATATAAAAGTGCTAAGAGGTAAAAGAGACAGGGAAAGAGGAAACAAGTTTATCAAACAAAGACATTGACAGCATTTTTATGAGCCCTTTTTGTAAATGCTATTGCATTTAATCTTCTCAACATATGAAAGTCAGGAGCAATTGTGTTAATTCAGAGAAGAAGAAAGTTGAGCTTGGCTCTCCCAGGAAATAAGATCTCGACTGAGCATTTATAGTCAACTTTCCATTTTAAAACAATCTCTGTGGTTAGACAAAATTGGTTTCAAAAGTGAGGTGTTCTGTTTTGTTTTGCTATGAGACAAGCTAAAAACTTGGTAAAGTCCTCCGATTCTGAGTCCCTGTTTCTAAATGAATATTGTTACACAAGGCATGCTGTTTACTGCAGAATGAATGAGATTCTATATGAGAAGCACGCAGAGCATAGCATCTGCTCAGTGAATGCTGTTTTTCTCTTTATCACTTCATTCCTCCAGCCTTCATCTTCAAGAGCCCTGGCTGTCAACAACATCACTCCATTCTAATGAGGGAAGAAAGGATTTCATTGAGAAACACTCAGTTCAGGTCCTGCTCTAACTGTTTTGGGGAGACTGGGGCAGGCTATGCCTCGAGAACACATGATATGGCAGGGGGAAAGCCTAGCTGTTGTGTTTTATTTTTAACCTTCCCACCAGCACAGTGTCCCTATAGCGGTCAGCTCTGCGAGCTGGCATGATCTGTGTGTTGCAGCACACCTCAGCTTATTTTACAGAGCTTTTCTGACCACTACTATCTCCACAGAAAACCCAACCACCTCATACCATGACACAGTGACTTGAAAGGACGGATAGAAACAAGACAGTTGCAAGAGTTTAGTCAAGGGGACGTAGCTGGTTGAAGTCACACGGGACACAGATTTTAGAATGGGAGTAGATTCCTAATAGCTGGCTTATTATGTTGGACACAGAGGCAAGTGCCTGCCTCTCAGCAAACAGATTGGGTGGAAGGATGGTGAAGTGCTCTTTTTCTGGGCAGCATGAGGTGTTTAAATGCTGTGGTAAACAGCTTCCCATTACTGCAACAAAATACAGGATATAAACAATTGAGAGGAAGGATGCTTTATTCAGGCTCATAGTTTCAGAGGTTTGAGTCCTCTGACATCAGTGATTGGTTGGCCCATTGATTTGAGTCACTTGGGAAAGCAGAAATAGATTGAAGAGCCTGGTTCAGAAAAGCTGATCATTTGACAGCTGGGAAACAAAAAGAAAGGGAAAGAGGGGCTCAGCAGTCCAAGTGTCTGTCTGGCAAGCACAAGCACCTGGGTTCCATTCCCATACCACATGCCATGCTGGCTCCATGACCCCATTGTGCTATGCTGGCCACTGAAACTGGGTGAGGTATTGCATGCCTATAATCTCAGCGCTGGGGAGCCTGAGATAGGTGGATCACTATGAGTCTGAGCTGCATAGTGAGACCCTGTACCAAAAAAAGAAAGAAAAGAAGGAAGGAAGGAAGGAAGGAAGGAAGGAAGGAAGGAAGGAAGGAAGGAAGGAAGGAAAAGAAAGGAAGGAAGGAAGGAAGAAAGAAAGAAAGAAAGAAAGAAAGAAAGAAAGAAAGAAAGAAAGAAAAAAAGAAAGAAAGAAAGAAAGAAAAGAAAAACCAGATACAAAAGGGGTCTATTCCCTAAAAGTAGGCCCCAATTCCTGTCTACAGCACCTCCAAATAGAACCTTCAGTAGTGATCTTATCAGAGAAGTGATCCACAGGGAAGTCAGGGCCTTCATGATGCAAACACTTCCCATAAGCGCACCAACAACTAAGTCTTCAAAACAATGAACCTCTTGAGGTGCCATTTTGGATTTTAGCCATAATATGTGTCTAAGGTTGTAGTTCATCATTGGAATGGAAGCAGTTGATCCCCAGTTTCTCTATGCCTCCTCTTCTTTGCAGCAGCTTTTCTAGGGCTCCCTAAGAGCCTCTGTTAAAAAGTGGAAGAAGTTGGAGCTCCTCCTGAGAGATTCTCTTGGTGGTCAGGTCAGCTAAAACCAGCCAACCTCTGTGTTAGGTCAGTTGCCAAGAGCTCCCTTGTCTGACAGCCCCACCATTCGTGTCTCCCAGGCAACAACAGCTTCCTGACCTGCATGGAAGATGGGCTGTGGTCCTTTCCAGAGGCCCTGTGTGAGCTTATGTGTCTCGCGCCAGCCCCAGTACCAAACGCAGACCTCCAGACAGCCCGGTGCCGTGAGAACAAGCACAAGGTGGGGTCCTTCTGCAAGTACAAGTGCAAGCCAGGGTACCACGTGCCTGGCTCCTCTCGGAAGTCCAAGAAGTAAGTGGGGCTGGGAACAACCACACAAGATCTGGGAAGGAACAGAGTCAGATCTGACTGCTTCTTCGAAAGGCAATACTCATTGCTTTGCTGACCCCTCAGTCATCCTGTTCTGTTTTGTTGGAAGCACGTGTTACTGCAGATTTTGGCCCAACAGAACTAGCTTTAGGTTCTGCCTTGGATGCAAGCTGGCGGTGATCTATGGCAAGTGGCCAGTTCTGTAGAATTTCTCAGTAGCCAGAGGAAAATGATAAGAGCAATTTCTGCATCAAGCTATTATGAAGAATCACTGAAGGTACATGTACAAAGTGGTCATAAAGATATTTTGCAAAAACCAGCCTTATGGTGCATTCTACAAAGATGAGGCAGAAGGACCACACATTCTAGCCTAAGATGGGCAACTTGGCAAGGCCTTGTCTAAAACTAGAAATTCAAACAGACTGTGAATGTGGTTAGTATGAAGACTAACCCCAATAGTCTGGGCTTACTCTCCAATTCTCAAAAACAAAAAAATCCTTGCACAAAGTGGTTGCTTATTACATAGTGAGTGCTCATATGGTTGTTATGCCAACACCCATCAGAGAACTCCAGAAGAAGGGGAAGTCAGAAGGCTGATGGGGCAGAGTTTCATCCTAATCTACACTCCACTGAGAGATTGTAACCTTCCCATCTGCCTTTAGGGAAGGAGCTCCATGAATTCTTCTCCTATAATCCCTACATATCCTTCCACCACCTGATAGGACAGGAAGGGCATCAAGAATAGGAAGACAACAGGGAGACAGTGTAGCAGTATGTTGGAAGGGCATTACTCTACAATTTGTTCTTGAGCTGTCTTCTCTCCTCTCTTCTTTGAAGACGGGCCTTCAAGACTCAGTGTACCCAGGATGGCAGCTGGCAGGAGGTAGCTTGTGTTCCTGTGACCTGTGACCCACCTCCACCCAAATTCCATGGGCTTTATCAGTGCACTAATGGCTTCCAGTTCAACAGTGAGTGCAGGATCAAGTGTGAAGACAGCGACACCACCCAGGTAAGCCTCCTAGGACCTGCGGTGAAGACCCTGGTCCCTCTTCTCTCTGCTCACCAAAGACTAGGTTATACCATAGCAACCACTCCAGCCTGCTATCTACATAGGCCTGGAGCACACAGTGGCAACATCACTAGTTAGCTGCCTATGCAAATTAATGTTTTTGAACTTCATTTCTCTCTGTACAACATCATGCTTCAGTTGTTCAGATTTGACTGCTTCTTTGGAACGCAAAGAAGCATTGCTTTGCTGACCCACCAGTCCTCCCATTCTGTTTTGTGGGAAGCATGTGTAACTGCAGATTTGGGCCCAACGGAACTAACTAGGTTCTGCCTTGGCTGGAAGCTGGCTTTCTTTCCTACCCTACACAGGAAATTAAATATGGAGCCCTATTTTATGAAATTAAGTTACTCTGACCAGAGATTTTTTCCAGCTTTCTCAGTTTTCTATCACTATCAACACCCACACTGGTCCTTGAAATATTTAAGGTCATGAGACCACCGCTATCTTTAGACATCAGCTGGCTCCTGAGCAAAAAAGGCCCATATTTAGCAGAGAAGTACAGTTTTGAGCATGTTGTGGAAGAAAGAGAGTTCAAGAGGAGCTGAGAGGGTTTGAATTTTATCTGTAGCCACAGGACATTGACAGAAAATCCTGCTTGCTTCTACTGAGGAGTTCCGTGGAGGGAGTTTTCTACATCTCCTCATCTAGCATTCGCCACCCAATACGATGGGTAGGGAATCAAGAACTGGAAAGGAAAGTGAAAGATAGGAGGGAGTATTGTTTAGGGTCCATAACCCAACCCTGCATGCACAAATGCGCAAAGATCATAATCCAGCTGAGGCTGATTTCAGCCAGCTGAGCTCCACCGCAGCTCTCTTCTTCATCTGGCCTTGATTGTTTGTATTGTCAGTGCGCACCTTCAAATAACCCACCATCTTCAACTTTTTCTGCTTCCCTCCCTCACATATAAGCCACTCGCAATTCCTGTTTTCCCTTCAAAACATCTCCTAACACTGTTCCTTTCTGTCCCCAGGGCCACCCAACCTAACCCTGGCACATCATTCTCCCTTCTTTTAGCCACAGGCAAGCATCCTGCTTGCTTGTCTCCTGGTCATGGCAGAGGTCACTCCTCTGGACGTAGGGCCCTCTTTCCTTGTGGGTGGCCCTCAAGGTCCCTGGCTTCCTGCATCCTCTGCTGGGATCCCCTGTTCTCAGCACCAGCCACATGACCTGAGTGTTTCAGGCTTTCACACCCCTTCACTGTCAGCACTAAGCACAGGGCCTGGCCCTTAGTAGGCCTTCACAAAGTGGCAGTCGTATTATAGCTGAGAAAAGGGCTGCAATGAACAGCAAAGCCAATTTTCTCACTTTCCAGATTAGAAAACCAAGACACAGAAATCCCTCTGCACCACGGGTGGCATGGCAGCACTCACAGACTGAGTCAGCATCCTGGTGCCCCTCTTATCCCCTGAAAGTCCTTTGCATGCATGGTCCAGCTCCTGGGGACACTTATAAGTGCTGGTGGCACCCTTGGTCCAAGGCACAGAAGCCTGTGCTGGAACGATCACAGGCCAAAGAGGACAATGATCTCTTCCTCGACCATCCACTTCCCTCTCCCTCCCTTACATAAAACTGTTGCTAACAGTTATGCAAACTGCTGAGCCAAATACTCTTCTGGCCCCGGCCATGCTATCAAACTGAAACCCAGTCTGCCTGGGGCCTGCCAGGGAACTTTCATGGCCAGTTTGTATTTAAAGAATAGGAAAATGTAAATTTATCAGATGACTCAAGCAGCTCTGTTTGGCAAAGGGCGATGAGGCTGGACAGGACCGAGCAGGGTATTGCTTGTCAGTTGAAAGAATGAGGGGGCGTGTGCCAAGCAGGCTCCCAACACAATTGACGTTTCTAGTGTGTACTGAAAGTGAATTTCCTCTACTCTCAGAGCAGAGGCCTGAGAGCCAAAGCTAGTATTCACCTCAGATCCCCTCTCCCTGCCTGTAAACACAGCAGAACCATAGGGCCCAGAGCACCTCCACTCCAGTGGCTTGTAAGGAGCCGGGATTCTTTGTTTTCCAAACAAGTTCCAAATCCTGGCAGAAAAGACAGAGTTTATTGTAGGAGAGAGTCACACACTTCTTCTGACTGCCACTAAAAGCTCGAGAATAACTACAATCTCCAGTGCGCTCATTTCATGGGAGGCAGGATAATGCTGGATTTGGAGCCCCCGTTCAAATCTTGGCTTCGCCACTTAGTAGCTGGAGGACAAACTACTTAACACCTTAAGCTTTATTTTCCTTGTGTATATGGTGGGGGTGGGTGCAATGCTGCTTTGCTTGTAGTTTATTTTTGAGGACTTGATGAGGCAGTGAAAGCAAGGTCTGGCTAAGGAGTTGGGAAGGGTGCAGCCTGGCCACCCAGGGAAGCGACAGAGCCCTGCGTTCCTAGTTATGGCAGTGGAACAAATCCTCAGTGCTCCACGTGGGCTCCCAAAGGACAGAGAAGCAAAGGCCACTGATTAAAAGCCAGTCCTCAGCTGACTAGCTCCAGAAAGTCAGAGAACAGGGGTTGGACTTGCACAAGGACGGCGAATGGTGAAATCTGGCCTTTCGCTTGATTAAACCCATAGACTTTGTGTTGCTCTAGTTTTTCTAGAACAGTACTGCCTAGCACCCAAGGTGCTGCTGAAAGCATTTCATGCCTGGCCTCTGCCACTGGCTACGTTTGGCCATGGGATACCCACATCATGGTTATGATGACCCAGTGACTAAATATTCAATAGTATTGAATTCATTGAGTTCAATGTTCAGTGGAAATAGAGATGCATATGTTTAGGGTATTAAACAGTTCAGTCCCAGCATACATAGTGTCCTTGTCCTTTTAAACCAAGATGGGGAACTGTAGTTATAACCCTTCCCCTCTTTCCTGAGTGTTTTCATGGACACCAAGCTGGGATTGCATTCTTTCTCTATTTTTCACAGCTCATAGTAAATCTTTGAGAAAGAGACAATATCTGTCTTACAGATGCAGACAGGAGGCCAAAGAAGGCAGGTATTTGCCAACAAATTGGTTTTCAGTTAGTAGGCAAGGCTTTGGCCTCTCAAGCTTCCTCTTTCTACTGCCCCTAAATATTTTCAGGGCAGGCTGGTGGTAAGGGGCAGGGACTCTATGGACAAGCAGCCTGAGGTGCTAATTGTCTCAGGATTTAATCCAGCTCAGACACTGCTGAGCCATTTGAGGTGATAATTCAGGCCCAGCCCCTGGTGAGAAGCACTGTGGGGGTTCTGAAGGCTAAGATTAAGGGGGCAGCCAGTTTGGGGACAGGGACAATGGCCTCTCTCAGGAAACGACAATGGCCACACATGCTTTGTGGACCAAGAAGTCCATCTAATACTGGCTTTCAGCAACTCTGCATAGCTAGAAAGGAAGGGAGACTGAAGAAGCAGCAACACACCCACTTGTGATATAAGTCACAGGAGGACTGTGAAAACCCTTCCTGTCACCTCCCTGTCAGCCTCCTAGAAGCAGGCGGAGAAATCACAGAGCACATCCCCCAGCTTGGCAGGATCCCTGCAGCCTGTTTAGCTTACATTTAGGGTCCCTGAAGCTCAGAAAAGACAGGACCCTACCCTGGGTCCTGTGACTTTCCATGGACAGTCGGGTCATAAAGCCAGTCTCAGCACAAGCCACACCTTGTGTCCATTTTCAGTGTCGAGGCTGTGTCACCCCAAGGAAGGGAAAACCGTGAGGACACTGACCCAGAGGGTTTCCCAATATGTAAGAAGAACATGATTTCTGGTAGGATAGGTTGTTAAAATATTTTATTGGATGCTGGGCATTTCATAGGCATTTGATAATATGGATCTCTATGGATCTGTGTGGCCAAAGAGGTAGACGAGTTAAAGGGAATAAATGGCTGTAGACACAGTCAAGAGCACAGAGAGAGAAACTGTTTCAGCAAAGATGTGCAGCTCTCTGATGAGAGACTATCTTACGGTGCCAAACACACACACACACTTGTTTCAGTTTCCCAAGAACAGCCACAGAGCTGGCCTCCATGCTTTCCAGGCCAAAGCCTCCAAATCCTCAGGTCTCCTGTGGCCTAACTAGACTCAGACACTAATGGGCAAGGCCATTTGCCTTCTGCACCAGCTGAGGCAAGTGCTCAGGGCACACAAGTGGAATGCTAAAGGTTCTGAGTACCTCACAGCTCCAGAGTCTGGTGTGCAGAGCGCACCACAAATGCCAAAGTAGAGAGGAGAGAAAGGCACGCTGCAGAGACAGGTGGTTCTCCTAGAGGAAGGCCCCGTGGGATCAGGAGGGGGAGCTAGAATTGGCCTCCAGATTCCAGCATGGAGCACGGAAGTCCTGGCCCACTGCAGGCTAGGGTTTCTAGGCAGTAGGTTCCCTATTTTTGTAAAAGAAGATTTAGCAGCAGAGCAGGACCTTGAGCTGGGTGGGGAGGGAGACCGGAGGCAGTAATGCCAGAGCCTTATGCTCCTACCTTCTGCGGTGAGGCCTCCCCCATTTGAAACTCCAGGAGCAGATTCCTGCGAACACAAATACTTTCTCTGCTGCAAACCTAGCTCTCCAGCCAGCTCTGGCCCACAGAGTGCTGAGGTCTGCAGCCCTTCAGGGGATGGAGGCCAAATGCATCATCAGCCCAGGCCAAGGCTCCAGGAAATTGGGGTCAATTTCCTACTCCCCTGAGGGCCCAGCAGAGTCATGGGGCCTAGAGCCTGGGGCTCCAACAAGGAGAGTCTGGGTTCTCTAAAGCCACATGAAGCTCTCTAAATTCACCAAAATCCCACACAGGACTGCTGAGTGTGAATCCATAGGTCACCCACAGCTTCGGGCTCTGTGTGGGCCACCTTCTCCCAGTGCCCTGAAGGCTTCTCTTTGCAGTCACACCTCTTACTGCTAGCCTAGGAGAGACCCGCAGAGGGGCCCTTTTTTATTCTGAATCCTGTCTCCTTGCAGCTGTTTTCCCAGACAGGGCTGCTCCAGCCTACACCAGCCCTTTCAAAGAGTTTATTCATTTTTTCTTGCACACACTCATCGTTTATTTCCTTTTTTTGTTTATTTCTTCATTTACATGCTTACATATGTGCTTTCTTGTGTATGCATTCATTACTTTTCTCATTCTTTAAAAATTAATTCCATCACCCTTTACCCACTCATCTCATCTTTGGATAAACAGCTAAGTCTCCGAAGGAACAGGACTAGCTCTTGGGTAAGGGACTAATGGGCTGAACAGGCAGAAGGTCTCCAGGACACAGAGTTGAACACAGTGCCGGCCCCAGGACCAAGAGAACCCATGTCTAGTGGGGGTAGTGGGACCAAGGACATAGTGCCACAGGTGTGGAGCTTGTGTGTTATGGAAAATGGGGATAGGAACCGTCATGCTGGGCAGCACTCTGAACCTGCAGTCAATCGAAACCAGCTTTCAGGGTTGGTAGCAGCATTGAGCAGAGCAATGAGAAGGAAAGCAAGGCCAGAAAAGGCTGGACGTGGCTGCAGGAATGTGAGCGGAGGCTCCAGGTCAGAGGAGGCTGCTGTGCAGCTTCTGGCCAGAGGGGTAGTCAGGCCTCTGAGTCTGTTGAGTTCCTTGTCTTACCCTAAGCCTCAAAGAGCTATAGTAGGCATGGCTGGTTCTGAAATCTTCCAGAAGAGGGACCTCTACTCTGAGACTGTGCAAGCCCTCTCTTCAGACTCCTTAGGGTGGCACCTAAGGCCCCATCTGGTTCACCCTCTGCTTGCCATCTTCCCTTAAGCCACAAAAGCAGAACCAACTTGATCTCTCCACTGCTGACTGTTCTTTCTGCTGTCACACACCTTCCCATCTTCATGGAAAGCCCGTCTACTCATTTTGTGCCTGGCATTTTCTCAGCTCTTGAAAACAGTTTTTCCATGTTTCACTTCCTTTAGTAGGCCTTCCAGGTTGAGCCATCACAACCATTGGTCCTTCCAAAGGACTCACAGCACTTGCACACCTTGGCCTGGCACCACTGAGCACTGGCATGTGATGGGGGTGGCTCAAACTATGCCTGCCTTTTCTGCCACCTGACTGGGCCAGATGCTGGTCTCTTGTGCCCCACTTGTGGGCACAGAAGGCACACTAAGGAAGAGATCTTCACTTCAATGGCAGCTCTAAAATAGGGAAGAACCTCCCATTGGGATCTTAGAGATTAGGAAGGGCTGGTAAAAGGCATGTCTTCAAGCTGCATTTGCCTAATACTTTTCAGAAGACTGAAAAATAATACAAAGTATATGTTAAAGAGCTGTGGGGCACATAGAGAGGAAAGCTCCTATACCATGCTCTTGGAACCTTTAATGAAGCAAGGGAAGAGGAGAAGAGAAAGGAGGGGAGGCAAGGGAATCTCTTAGAAGAGAAAGCTTCACATCCTGGCCCAGGTTACCTAATCAATGCCAGGCATGGCCCTGACACAGGATGCTTTCTCATGGGCTAAGAGGAAGCAAACTGTGTGCCTGTGTCTTTATGAACAGCCTCAGGATGCCCACTTGTACCACACATGTATGTAGGCAACTGCTTTGCTGATTGGCAACAACAATAATAGAGGATGCAAATCCAATTACACTGTAATTGTAATTTTCTGGAAGTTCACTGAGCTAAGATTCAGGGACACCCCCTCCCAGGAGACAGGCTGTTTACAAAGCCAGGAACATACTTTTTAAAAATTCTGCATCCTTAGCTTCCCCATCTGTCAAATGGAGATACAAAGGACATCTGTGTAAGGGAGACTGTCAACCATTGTTAAGAAATCATTTTGGAACCCTTTTCTGAGTTGTGGGCATATGAGAAATTGATTCTTCCTTATTCTGAGAGGCTTGTCCTGTGCGTAGCCTTTGTCTTCACTGCATTTCTGTGGTTTTCAGGGACGAGGAAGCAACATCATCCATTGCCGGAAAGATGGCACCTGGAGCGGCTCCTTCCACGTCTGCCAGGAGATGCAAGGCCACTGCTCAGCTCCAAACCAGCTCAACAGCAACCTTAAACTACAGTGCCCGGAAGGCTATGCCATAGGTAAGCAGGGCTGTGTGTGGCAACTGCAAGCTCACATCTCTCCAGTCACTCAAGGCTGCTGGTTAGATGGAGCACTGGGTGCCTTTGTGTGAAGCTCTGAACAGGCAGAAGGGAAACAGAGGTGCGCAGCTGCAGCCTGCCTTCTCAGAGAGGGGGTCACACATGGGACACCAGCATAGCTATGAGCATAGAAAAGCTGGCAGAGGCCAAGGGCAGACATGGGAGGTGCTCAAAGGAAGAAAGGAGACTTGCCCAGGGACTTCAAAGAGCTTGCCAGCCATTATGCAATGTCAGAGAAGAACCCAGATAGCTAAAGGGGGGGAGATGTGAACATGTAAATCCTCTTAATGGCAGCCATAAGGATCCAGTCTTACTATCAATTATTTTATTAATTGTAAAATTTGCATCATGTGAAGCATTTTCAGGCACATTCTATGAGTCAGACTTGCAACAAACATGTGAAGGACATCATTCTCTCCCTGCACAGGAACCTTTAACACACGAGGCAGCTGAAGCTCAGTAGGGGTTACGGAGCATGACTAGCACCTGCTGAGGGCTGTCCTATTCTGCAGCCTGGCTCCTCTTCATGACTTCTGAGCTCCCTTCAGAGGAGGACAAATTGCATTTTCATAATACTGCTTGTGCAGTGATAGTCCAGTTCAAAAAAAGTGCAGTTAGAAGCAACAACCTGGGATCTGATGCCAGTTATCCACCTGGTTTAAGCCAGACATCTAGAAGGAGATACAAAAATCATCAACTGCAAGGCTTTCTGGGGAACCCAGAATGCATGGGGCCTGACCTCACTTAAGAGTGGTGATGCTGACCCCTCAAGCTGATTCCTTAATTGACCGTGATGAAAAGTCCAAGGAATTGAATGTCCTTTCTCATGGCCAGTGC
Organism: Ctenomys sociabilis; assembly: GCA_004027165.1. NCBI lineage: Eukaryota > Metazoa > Chordata > Mammalia > Rodentia > Ctenomyidae > Ctenomys > Ctenomys sociabilis. The sequence continues at coordinate 69,709 of PVKA01001238.1, forward strand.
GATTTATGAGTAATTGCTAGGGCTGTCTGGTGCAGGTTGTCGGAGTATGCACAGAGCCAACATGATCCTTACTCAGCGTACCAAGTGTTGTCACTACAGGTCCAGCAGAAGGCCTGGACTTGGGGGGTGGAGATGCTTGGGCACTGACCATCTCTGTCTGAAGGTGGACATGCATAAGATTAAGTAGCATGTGACCTTCACTTGGACTTAGACTAGGAAGTAAGACTTCTGCATTAAGTCTGGGGTTCTTTCTCTCTCTTCTGATCAAAAGCTCCATGAGATCTTAGAACTGCCAACTCGAATAATCCTGATGAGGAGAGTTGTGAAGAGGCCCACTAAGACAGATATTCCAGAAGTCTGGGCAACAGGGATTTCCAGGGTAACACTGGTGGCCCCATCCCAAAGCCAAGAATTTCTCATCACCCTCATTCATGACAGGTGTGCCCAAGTCTGGCACATATGCCTGTGAGGGGTCCCTATTCCCAGCTCAGAAGACACAGGGAAGATTCAGATACACTCAGGACTGGCATAGAGCAGTCCTGAGAGAAAAATTATGATTAACTTTGTATAAAAAAAGATAGGAACAAATTTGCTGTCTTTTCATGCTCCCTGACAAACACACATACACATACATTCACTTATGTGTAAACAAGTGTATATCACATGGAGAAATACTGAATAATCACAGAGAGCATTAAACATATATCACACAGTAAGGTTATGCTTAGATCCTATGTGTCAATCAAATATCTACCACACAGAAGAATCACCACCCCCACATGTACACACATAAGGAACACAGAAACCTAAATAAGGCATATGGAAACACACACACACACACACACACACACACACATGCACCATATGAGTACAGAGACCTCAATAACACACAACTACATACCCCAAAATATATCAAACACACAGAAAGACACCCAGATGTAGGCAAGCACCTGTGCACACCTCCACAAACGCAGCTGCTGCTTTCACCTGTCACAACACATGCAGAGGAGCTCCAATAACGGTCCTCTAGTCTAACTCAGAACAGTGTAGAGATAGTGGAAGGGTTGTGCATCAGGGCCAAATTCCTTTAATCTTTGAGTTTTTTTTTTTAAGGTCACAACAGGAAATCTGTGTGATGTGGGAACCTGGCTCTCCCCCTGTTCTCCAGAATTTCGTGTTCCCAGGGTCACCTGGATGGCCCATGGTGGACGATAGGGACCTGTGTGGAACAGCAGAGTGAGGAAAAGGAACAGAAATGAAAGAGACAAAGAAGTGAAGAGGGAATGTAGATGCTGCAATGCACATTCTTGCATGCACGCACGTACACACACACACACACACACACACACACACACACACACACATTCCTTGGCTCATTGCAAGGAGTGGGCTCCCAGGCAGAGCCTTTCCCTGGGAGCTTCACCTTATAGAGCAGGGTGACCTGAAGCTTTGCAAATGGAGTAGTGTGTGCAGGGGAGGGGCCTGCTGGCACAGGGGCTGCTGGGCACATCACTCTGGTCCCTCCCCATGCAGCCCAGGAAGCTTGTGTGGCCATGAGGAACCTGTGGAAGGCCGCAGTTGTCGCCACTGGCTGACGCCCTCTCCGCACCTCTGGGGAAGGAGAGGCGGGGCCTGATGAGATCACCACTCTGTAATGATGCCAATTATGGCTCGTATATCACAACACAGCAGCCTGGTCCTGAGGCCCAGAGCCCAGGTGTGGGGGAGGGGAGCCCGTGGGAGAAGAGAGAGGGAGAGTGCCGCTGCAGAGGCCAACCAGCCAGTGCCTATGTCCCTTTCACGCCTTGCATACAGGCTAAGAGCGCCTCTGCCTATTGTTCAGAGACTGCATCACTTTTTTCCAAAATAATTTTGTCTTCCCAGCTTATCTTAGCTTTGGACCCTCAAAATCTCCTTTAGAACTGATCTGGTGCCCATCCATACACCAGCTAGTGTCTCTGCCTGCTTGGGAATGCTCTCTTTCTGGCTTCTTGCTTTTCTTCCCTTTCTCTTCTCTCCTGTGTGCCTTCTACTGCTGCCTCCTCCTTCCTCTCTCTGTACCCCCCCTTTCCATGGTCAGTCTTGGATGACAGGATGAGCTGTGGGTGTTAAGCCATGGTTCTTTGTTCCCATTTTGTCATCTGGGTCCCTTGGCTGAGTGGCCTAGGAAGAACGTTCAGTGGTACCTGCTTCACAGGGCTGGATTTTCAGGGACCTGGACTGATCTAGGGAAATCACCCAATAAGGCCAGAGGTAGCTCCTATTCAGGGCTCCGTGTTTCAGTCTTTCAAGTGCAGGTGTTCCAAGCATTGTCCAGGTCTGGTCACCTCACTGTTGTCCCCTTATTAGACTTCATGCACCTCTTAGCCTGAAAAAGATGCTAATATGAGCACAGAAAGGGTTTTGGGAAGGCTATAAACCCATGTATGCACATGTTCATGTACTGCTGCTAAAATAGCAAGAACAACAGTATAAGTGTGTTCAAAGGAAAGGAAGTTTACTGTGGAGGACTAACAACAGAGTATTTTTCAATGTATTTAATTTATAAAAATGTGACCATCAAGTGACTGTTTAGATCACATTGTATGTATTATGTGTGTGTGCATAGATGTGTGCATACAGACACATATTAAGACTATAGCCACAGGAGGTACACCTGTGACATAGGATATTAAAAAAAAAAAAAAAAAAAAGCTGGCTTGCTTTCTAAACACTGTTGTTCAGAAGCAGCTTTGCTCTGTGATAGAGGAATGACCTCAGGATCTAGACAGATTCTGAAAGAGTGGTGTTTTACCCACATGGGTGAGGCCCTCTTTGGAGCTCAGTGGACCTCCGGCAGGGTGGGCTTTGATTCTAGGACACCTTGCAATAGGGAGTTGTAGGGGAGAATGAACATGCCAGGTTACAGCACCTGGCAATGCTGGGGAACAAAGGGAGAGCCAGGTTCCCACATCGACCGATTTCCTGCCTTTTCTGCTGTGACTTTGGAAAAACCCCGAAGGTTAGAGGTATTTGGTCCTGATACACAACCCTTCCACTATCTCTACACTGTTCTGAGTTAGACAGCCAAGAGCCCACTACCTTTTCCCAGAAGTCCAGGTTGTCCATGTGCGAGCCCCACCCTGTTCTTTCAGCCCTTCCTTCACTCAGCACCTAATCCATTTCTCATTCCTTCAGCCATTGCATCCATCTGTGGCCAATTTAGTCACCAATCTGCACACTCACACCCTCCCTCAGAAGGTCCTGAATGCTGTTTGTCACCCTTCCTCCATTCATTCATTCTTTCACTTCCTCAGACCCCGAGGCACTGCTTCACAGCTTGCCTTTTCTCACTGATTTCACCTTTCGAATGCCTCCCCCTTGCCATGCATGATGCCAGGCTTAGAAGGACGATCAAGACAGTGCTGACTCCACACATTACAGTCCAGAAAGAGAGCGTGCTATAGGTGTGGTAGTTGGTTAACAAACCAGAAATGGCCATGTCGCAGATGCGTTGATGGGTACCTTTAAGGTCTGGCCCTTTCTGACAGACGGTCTGAGGCATGGAAGGTGATCAGTAATGGACTGTGGGAGGATTGGGAAGGCACAGGAGTGGACAGGGATAAAAGGAAAGAGAAACTTGGGGACAAAGAAGGAAGCTGTTATTACAGTTATGTCTGCCTCAGTCCCTCAGGCTGAGCTCACAGAGCTCTTCCTGGTTGTCAGGCTCGGGACTAGACTCAGATGAATCTCCAATATCCGTGCCCTGCTAACATAATACTAACCATGCTGAGGAGCCAGGAGGTTGGAGGACACCACTGGGCAGAGATTCGTCAGTGGCCAAAGAGAGATGAGTGGGACACTCCATGTAGCCTGATCAGGAGAGGGAGTCTCCTAGGCAGCTGCTGAGATCTAGGTTAATGCCTTGCACTGGGGCTTGAAAGACTGGTAGGATTTGCTCAGAGGGAGGTTTCCGAAGCTAGATGAACAGGAACAGAGGCACAGAGGTGTGGGAGCACAGGACTCTTGGGCAGCCAAGAGACATTCACTCACACAGGGCCAACTGGGGTAGTGAACAGAGAGGAGGTTGACTGACTACACCATGTAAAGCACCACAAGCTTGCCAGAGGCAATGGGCTTGGATACAGTGTTGCCAGGTTTTCCAGCTGGCAGAAATCTGATTAAACTGAACTCAGGGCCAGTGGGGTGGCAGTGGATCCCAGCTCACCTGCAGACAAGCCGTGCAGGCAGGCAGGCCAGGGCCACTGACCTGAGGATAGCAAAGGAGACCCAGCAACAGAAGGGAAGTGAGCTTGCTGCATCACAGGCTGCCCAAGCCATCGACTGCACTGCGCTTCCCCTCAGGGTCAGAGTGCGCCACCTCGTGCCTGGACCACAACAGCGAGTCCATCATCCTGCCAATAAACGTGACTGTGCGTGACATCCCTCACTGGCTGAACCCAACGCGAGTGCAGGTGAGTGACCAGGGCCGTGTGCTGGGGCCAGGGGAGAGGGAAGCGCCCCTGCTGAGCACAAGGTGAGCCCTTCGTGTGCGTGTACTGCTTCATTTGGTCATCCTGTCTTTGATAACATGTCTCATCAGGACCTGCACTGTGGGCATTTCAAGTACTGTGCTCCTGAGTGCTAATGTTAGCCTAGTCCAGAGGGTCCTCGCGTCCTTGATTTATAGGTCAGGAAACTGAGGCACCAAGAGGACTTAGTTGGGGAGTGAGGAACAGAGTGCAGCCTAATGTCTCGATGACTGCCACATCCACACTCTTGGGGAGAGTGGGCTTTAGCTTCTCAGGTGCCTTCCATCTAGATACACACGCAACAGCAGTCTCCACCTCTGGTTTCTTTCTCACGCTTTCCCTGTGTGGTGGAAAGCAGAGACCACATGGTGTGCAGAACACAAGGCTCACCTATTGTTCCCACAGCCTTGCTGCATTCCTGTGGCTGGTACTCTGCCTACAGGGACATTTAAAATTCAAACAGCGGTCAGAGACAGGGGTCATGTTTGGCCCCCTGGAAGTATGGATAGGCATGGAGGAAGGGCTAAAATCCATGCTCAAGTGTAGATGCTGGGTTTTCCTGGGTGTTGAGATGGCCTAGTGATAGGGACCTCTACCAACTCTGACAGTGCCAGTTTGAATATGAGCTTGGTCACTCCCACTTAGCCTTTTGTCAATTGAGCAGTTGGGGCCCCCTGAGTGGATGTGGCTCCATCCTTGTCCATTCTCCAGTCTCATGGTGGCCCTGGGCTGTGGCTCCTCACCTTGGAGAGATAGGGAGGGAGGTGGCGGCGGTGGCCGCAGGCGCTATTGTGCTGGATGGCTCTTCTCCAACCTTTCTGCCAAGGGGTGGCTGTCTGCCAGACTGCTAGAGATGGCTCTCTGATAGCTGGGCAGAACCCTATGCCATATGCGGTGTGCTGATCCCAGAAGAGCTGTGGGCTTGGCTTGGGGGGGCTTGCTCAGCACTCTGGGTGTGCAGCCCTGGCCAGGCCCCAGCGCTTCCTGTTGCCCCAGACTTCACAGGCCCTCCACTCTTTCTCTTTTGCTGCTGCTCTTTCCTATCTTAGTTGCTCTCTTTAGCCTCATTTCCTTATATTCAGCCTCTCCCTTCTCCTTTCCTCCCTCTTCCCCAGCATATCATGTCCCCCTGGCCTGCTTCTTCCCTGTGTGCGTGTCCCATCCGAATCCATCTTCTGTCGCTCCCACTCTCAGCACAACCACTGGACAGCCCGTTTCTCCAGCCCTCGCCGGGCTGTTTTCTGTTTCCTCCATCTCCAAGTGCCTCTCCCCACTGCTAAGTGAGAATCCAACCCCAACTCCCACCCTCCCCAGAGGGAGAATGCCATGGTCAGCACGGGTGTAGAAACACCCAACGGTGGGTACAGTTCCTGGACGGCAGACTCCAAGGCAGCTGGAGGTGGTGAAGTCCAGGCCCCAGGCTGTAGACAGAGAAAGTCAGGACTTAGACCGGAAGCCTGTCCCCCACATCTGTATACACTCCAACTTCCTCACACCCCAAAACAAGGGAGACTTTCCTGTCACCCCAGAGTCAGGTCCTCTCGGCCTGGCCGAGCTCCCACTGTAAACTTCTCTGGCCTCCTGATTGAATTCCCACCCTCCCTTCTGCAAACCCCCGGGCACTAAAGCGTTTGGTTATAATTCACTATGAAGTAAATCCAAGGATCTGAAAGCCTGCACTCCGCCCACCCCCCAGTCGCCCACCCGCTGCCTGCCCACCCCAGCCCCCACCCAGCTCCCTGGTCTGCCCGCCTTTATTGATGCCGGCCTTCGGAGAGAGCCATAACGAGGTTCAGACCTCCACTGGTCTCTGGAGGCCTCATTATCCAGGAGGAAAAAAAAATGTAGAAAAAAGGGAGGAGGGCGAAGGGCACAGATTGATGATTTCCAGGAAGAAGCCAGAGAAGCTGGCCCATACTGCACCCTTGCCCTCAGTGCCGAGTTGCACAAATAGAGCTGCAGTCTGGCGTTTCCGGCCCCGAGGAGGCCAAGACTAACCGCTCGGCCTCCTAAGGGACAGCCGTGCACCACAGAGGCCCGGCTCCCATTCCCAACACCTTTGCCGCAGTGCAAGAGAGTGAGAGACCAGAACTGATGAAGGACATGCTTGCTGCGTTTAGGCCCTGGGCCAGGGGCTTCCCATCCACCCCCACCACAGGCACGCGCACACACACACACATACACACCCGTCAGACACCCCTGTGAACTAGATGAGCATTCGGCTACTCATGTTTCCAGTGGAGGAAATAAAATTTCAGAGATGGGAGCCACGTGCTGAAGAGGAGCTGAGGAAGGCTCGCATCAGCGGAGCGCATCGGTGTACTTCAGCTGTGCAACTCCCATAGAGGTGGGACGGTAATCGCAGCGGCAACATGCGGACAGATCACACAGCAGGCTTGCGCTGGCAGATGTTTGAAGAAACCCCACACACACACCCCAAAATATACCATTTGTAGGGTTTATTGGTTCCCACAGTGTACACACTCCCGCCACACTGGAAGTCAAGGTGCCCAAAGGCAGCACCAAACCCAAAGGTGGAAGGTGCAGGTTTGTGGAAGCTGGCTGCAGATCCCTGCTTCTGCTTACCCAGGACAGCCTATGCTAAGCCCTTCTAGAGACGAGTGGGTGTCAGTATGGAGATCATGCATCCTCGTTCGTATACTAGGACTTCCTAGATATGTGGGCAGGACCCTGGTCGTCTTATTTCCTGAGGAACCTTCTCTCTCCATTCCCTGCACACAGTAGATGTGCAGTAAATGTTGATGGTTGCTGGATCTGCTGAGCAAAGCTCTGGTTATTCATGCTCAGTGTCCCAAGGCAAATCCTACAGCTGTTCTGGGTCACTTTTCCATGGAAGCTGGATCTAGGTTAGATGTCAGCAAGTGAGATGCCTGCAGAACTAGTGTGATGCAGTAGGTGAGGGCAGCTGGTCACGCAGATTGCTCTGCCCTTCTGAATACTTAGGCATATTATTAATGCTAGCAGTCATGTTGTTTGCTCTCAATATTTCTGAAGATCAGAAAAAGACAAAACTGACCTTCATACATGCTACCTAATTTTAGAATGAAAATCTTGTAGATATGGAGGTTTTTTTTCTTTTCCTTGAGTTCCATTGTTCATGCTCCTGGGAAGCAGAAGGCTTGATAAACTGATCTGCTTGTACACATCTCTGAGACTATTACCTGCATCAGGATGCACCAGCCAGAGAACACACCCCTTTTTCTCCAGGGCAATGGGTCCTCTACCAAGGTGACAGTGGCTTTGTTCTCTGTCTCTATAAATAGGTCTGGTTTACGTTTGAACTTCATATAACAGGAATCATCAAGTATATGTTTTATGAAATTTTGAAAGGCATGTTTTTAACTTCCATAGTCAAAATTGTTTCTAAAGTATGGCCTTTTAAAAAAATGTAAAAATATATCTTATTAATTTATTTATTTTCTACAGGGTCTTGTCATAAAGCTTGGCTTGTAGTGATCCTCCCGTCTCAGCCTCACTAGTGCTGAGACTCCCGGTGTGTGCCACCATTCCTGGGTTTCATGGCTGACTCAGCATGTCTGGAGGCAGTGGGATGTGGTGCCGGGCATCGAATCCGGGTCCTTGCACTTGCCAGGCAGCCACTTAGACCGCTTAGCTATCTCCCCAGCCCCTAATCCATGGCCTTCTTAACCCCCCTCCCACGTATTTAGACGAGATTCTCTTCCTCTCATTAAATGAATGAAAAGCTATACGTTTGGTGACACACATAAATGCCTTTCTAGCTCAGTGCTAGAGAGAAGGGGGAATAGTGGAGACTGTGGTGAACCATGAAAAACATCTTTGTTTTATTGGCTGTATCAAGAGGGGGCAGATCTAGAAAGGGTAGCAGTGGAAATGTGGGCCTAGTATAGCCATGTTTTCCTTGAGTACAATAAATCTGGACCTTTAAAAATTGGAATCTCTTTTTAGTTGGCAATAGGTTTTGACTTTTTTGAGTACTTGAATGCCAAAGGAAATACTTCTGTGGGTTATGTATCCTAGAACTCCTGGACTGCAACCTTTGGATGAGATGGGCTCCGTCAAATTAGATAGTTAGAATTTTCTAGGGCTCTGAGGAGTCCTCCTCTACAAGTCCTAAAGAGTAGTTCTAATCTCCTACATAGTGCTCTGCATAGGGATGACAGGAGAGTTGTGCAAGAGAAGATTTGGCTGTCATGCTAATTGGCACATAGTTTCTGTTGGTAGCTGAATCTGTAGCTTTTATAATTCCGGCCCTCTAGACAGAATGAGAGAAGAACCAAGAGGTAGACAGAAAGAAGGGAAAAGGATGAGATTCAAAAAACAAAGAGAAATTGCCACTTATTGACCATCGTGGTAATGGCCACATTTGATGGGATGCTTCCCCATGTGTCACTTCATTCAGTCTGTTGCACTGACTGAGGTGAACACTACCACTATTTTGCAGAAAGCTAAGGCTTAGAAAGATTGTAGCTGCCCAGCTCAATAAATGTAGTTAAATGTGGTTAATTCTGCTTACTCCATCCTGCAAGGAAGGCATCCTACACACTTTCAAAAATAAACATATGTAACATGTGAAGACAAGGTACAGATTTTCATCCCTTGAAGAAAAAGAAACATAGTACAGAACTCTCCCAGACTTTGGAAATGAGAGGGAGATAGTAGCTAGTCAGTGAGCTAGACAGAGATGCCAAGTGCCCTGAGGAGGATGGCCACAGAAGAAGGTATGGCCAGAGCCCACTGATTTCTCATCCTCCCTTACATTCACTCAAGTATCTGATCCTGTGTTTGTTTGTTCCTCCACACTTGCAATAAATATCTATTATGATTACTAATGCCAGATATTCTTTAAGCACTAAAATGTTTCATTTCAGAAGAAACGAAGAAACTTACTGCCTGAGCACAAACGACAATAATAGTAATACTAATTAGTATGATTTACTCTTGGAAGGCCCTATGGGTCAAGGAAAAGGATAGTTTATCTGAGAAGACACTCAGGAGGGGGTCAGATCTGTGTCTCAGGATGAGGACCCCTCCCCCCCGGTGGTTTCCCTCACATGTGTCGCTCTGAGTGGGGCCTGTTTTCCTTAGATCTCACCTTGTAGACATCCTCCTGCATTTGTCTCAGTGTCTCTCCTCCTTTCTAAATCTTGGCCTTCTCCTCAATCAAAAGGGGAAACTACTTTATAATTATAGCTTCAGGGGCTATAAGATTCTGAAGGAGAATATGGTAGTCAAAACATAGACTTTGAAACTAGACAACTGTGAGTTTAATTGCTAACTTCACTGCCTACCTGTGTGGAGGCTAGCTTCTCAGTCCTCAGTTTCCTCTCCAGCAAACAAGAGTCTAAAATAATATCTGTCTCACAGTTTCAGTAAGTCATCCATGTGGGGAAAGTTCTAGGCATAATATTCATCTACTATAGGATTCCTGAGGGTGAGGATGGAGACAAGGTAGTGGTGCTGGCTTTGATTGGTGGAAGCAGCAATAAGAGGCTTATGCTTTGGTGAGGATGATTGTGGTAGTGATAGTGGTTGTGGTGGTAATGGTAATGGTGATGGTAGTACAAGGAGTAAGATGAAGAGAAAGGGGAGGTCAATCGTGGTGATGCCAGCATTGCTGGTGGAGTTTCTGATAATACTGGCCGTAGCAGCAGTTGTGGTGTTGTCAAAATGGTAGTTGCAGTCAAGAAGAAAAGCCAGTCCTTTCTTTCTAAACACTGAGACAGGAAGTGAAATCTTCTTGCAAAACCTAGCCCCAAGGGCTCTGCTTGGGCTGCCTGTCTCACTGGAAGAACAAGGCTGACATTTGAGGTGCCCCATCGGACATCTCTCAACTTGTGGTCTGAGCAGCCTGGGCTTTCCTTCTGTGCCCACTGCCCGTCTGCTTTCTGAGTTTCCCTAGCACACAGAGGGACCTTGTAATAAGACAGGTGGGGTGTGTAGACCTGAGTAATAGTGGAAAATCCAAAAGCCTTGGAAAGATAAATAGGCTTACGTAGATAGTATAAAAGTCCTTTTTCTGAACTCATGTTAGGTAAACCTCCACTGGCAGAAACTTGTACAACTATACCAAGGCACTCCTGCAGATGGATTAAATTAGCTCACAAATAAACAGAGGGAGGGATGGGCATTGAATCCCTGGTGGATCCTAACCCTGCTGCTTTCTGCTCCTTGAATGTTACCAAATGCTGTCCAGCACCTCTGGATTTGGGCTGAGAACAGACACTGGGACTCAGAGAAGAGATTATGTTAGAGTTCTTCAGAGTTAAAGCAGGTGATCTGCTCTCTGGCCTCATGGCTGGAAAGTAGAGTTGATGAAGGAGCAGCAAGGAACTTGCATTCCTTCCTATGTAATTGTTCACTGCATTTCATGTCTGATCCTGGAGAAAAGCAAAGAAGTCTGAAATCAAGGCTCTGTCCTCAAAGAACTTAAGAAATTGTTCCCAAAATGTTTCCTTATCCACTTATCTTGATGCATCATCTTACAAGCCTGTGGCATTTTCAGTACTATTTCACAAGCATCACAGATGATATTTAGAAAGGAATTTCAGATTGGAGTTGTAATCACATCTGTCCTACTTCCAGTCCTATCGTCTTTTCCACATACGCCTGTGCAAATGAAGGTAGGCAATGCCAATCTAGACAGTGCAGAACTAGACAGTAGGTGTATAGATCACTCAGTTAAACTCCTGGTCCAAGACTTTTAATTTAATTCAGTCTACACTACAATGACTCACTAGATAGTATGCCTGGCTTTTTAAGAGCTCTTCTGCCACTCTAGCACAGAGGACAGGTAAAGAATCATCTTTACTTGTTTGGTAAGAGTCATCTCTATTTTGGTAGAGTTATCACTACACTGACATGAACCCATGCCTTTGTAAAATAATATTTCTTGTGCAGCCTCTGTGCAGCAGGCACAATTCTAGGCATGGGAGATCTAATGTGTGAACAAGAGCTAGTGTGCAGCAGAAATGAAATGCACCCAACTCAAATCTGGCCTGGTGTCATGTGACTCCCTTTCACAAGTCATTCCAAAAAACTTAATTACACTTTGGCTTCCACATTAGAACTCTGCCCTCAGGGACAAAGTGAGCTGGTCACAGGGATTTCCCACATTCTTGCCCATGTGACTGTTCATTTCTTAATTAAAATTAATCAGCAGGCACTCATCCGGGAGAGCAATCCCTGACCACATAGACTCCCATGGCTTGTACCACACCTTTCGCTGCACACTCAAGTTTATTTTCCTAGAGAAAAACAATATAAAAATGCATTATGAAAGCTAAAGCATATATGAGAAATAGGAAAGGTAACTCCCAAGACTTTTATGGTAGCTTCATTCCTGGTACTGTTTTCTCTTCCCAGTTTTATAGATCTTCCTTCTTTCATCTACTTTAGAGAACCTGCCAACCTGTAGGATTTTACATTATGGGATATCTTAAATAATTTCTAGAACAATTGCTTGATTCAAACCCTGGCTTCTCCACTTAACAATCAGAGCTTGAGGAATCTATTTTCTTCTGATGTAAGATTATGCCCACCTCACAGTATGTGGTAAAAAATAAATAAGATAAATGCATAAAGTAATTAGCACCATGAATACACTTAATAGATTTTACTTATTATCATCATCATAATTACTATTTAAGAAAGCTATAAATAAGTACATGTAAGCATACCTGTGAGCTCTGCTTGCACAGGTTAAGAACAACACCATAGAGGAAATAAGTCTTGAGTAGAAATTTAAGAAATGAACAAGGATTGTTCAAGATGTAGAATGGTATTTCAGTAAAAAGAAACAGCATGAACATATCTCTGAAATTTGTTAGGAAAGTGTGGGAAACCTCAGGACTCTGTGAGGAGGTGCATGTGGCAGGAACAGAAGGTGACAGCAGGAAGGGTTCTCTGCCTCACTGGTGCCTCTCTGGTGCTCAAACCAAAGGTCAGCTCATCTGCCTCCCAGCCACCTGCTCTCAAGCTATACTGGGCCTCAGAGTGAATGAAAATTAGTTTCCTTTTAATTTATTTTTCATTATGATTATTTTTTGGTGGTACCAGAGATTGAACTCAGAACCTTGCACTTGCCAGGCAAGTTCTTATTGCACTGAACTATCACCCTGGTCTTTAACCCATTGGAGAGGAGTGTTCCTTGTAACTCCTGTAATTATTGATAAACTATTATCAATAAGTTTTAATTTTATACTATTACACATCTACGGTGCATGTAGTTTACTCTTGGTGAGCAGATATGTACATCTTCTTTCTAGCTCAAAGATTCAAATTTATTACATCTGAGGAATCTGCACCTTTAATATGCTCATTCAGGGATTCTGATGAAAATTGCCTTCAATTTATGCCTGGGAAAATCCTGCTCCACACCATACATGTTCCTGCTGCAACCATACAAATGAATATACTCATGGACACATAGACACACACATAACAAACACATATGCACACAGGCATAAACATGAACACACTCTTCCTCCCTACCTGTTCCCAACTATACCAATAGGTGTCAAAGACAAGGCAAGCTTTTTCTGAAGACTCTTTCAGACCATGTGTCCACCTCCGAGCTGTGATCCTCCTCAGCCCTTGCTCTTGCCGGGGAAATACAGAACTGTGACACCTAGGTTGAATACAAATATTATTTTATTCTTATGGCTCCTGTTAGTACAAATACTTGGGCAAGTTGTCCATGTAAATACCAGGGTGAGCTCAATACTTGATGTGTCTATGAAGAGATGGGGTGGGTGGGTGTGGGCAGCATAGAGGTGGTTCACTCTCTCTCCCAAACCCATCTAACTGACCTTTGTCTCCATCTCTTGGCAGAGTGTTGTCTGCACTGCCGGCCTCAAGTGGTACCCTCACCCTGCTCTGATCCACTGTGTCAAAGGCTGTGAGGTGAGTTACAGGAAACACTCCTCAGCTCTCTAAGTGATGCTAATGCTGTTATTATAATCTTATAGTTGACATGTACCACACCTACTAAGTGCTGTAAATATCCATTTGGCAGACCTCTCATAGAAATCAGCAAGAATAGAAGAAATGAAAAACATATTTTAAAATATACCTAATACATAACAGAACTGGTATTGCAAGCTAGACTTTTCTATTTCCAAAACCCATGGCCTGTATTGAATTGGGTCTGTAAGAAAAGAAGGAAAAGAGGCCACATTGATTTAGTATCTATGATTTGGCAGGTATTTAACCATCACTATCCTAAACAACAGAGTCATATGAGATATCTTTTAAATCTCAATTTTACGCATAATCATGTTTGTACATCAGTTGTCTCTGTCTCACATCTTAGTTATTCATTTGTTGTTCAAACCCGGAAGTAATGTAGATGACTAAACTCAACCACTGAACCTAAGGGGAAGAATTTTCCTGGCCCTATATTTCTCTGACTTTATAGTTAAAGCATTTCTTTGGACTCAGAATCCTGGAGATGTGGCCCCATGCATCAGTGACAAGGTATTAGGGGTGTACCAGATTCTGGAGATTCAGCTGAGGTCTCAAGGAAGGGTGACACAGAGAACCCAGGGGCCATGTGTACCATGCTGGCCCAGTGGCTCTCAGATGAAAGTGAAAAGGGGGATCAAAAATCTCTTCCAGAGGGATGTCAACTCTCTGTAGTTTCCCTCCCACTCCCAACAAAAGCCCCTGAGGAAATGCAAGTAAAAGAAACCAAACCAGACCCTAGAAAGTCATATATCCTTGATGAAACTCTTCGAATGTGAGAACCACAATGGCTCTTTTAGATCATCTAATCCTAATATTTCATTTTGAAAATGAGAGACAGCCATCCAGACTGTGATCGGTTCTAAAACTGGACAGAAGTCCAGAACTCGGAAAGGTCTTGGTAAACGTGTTCTAGCTCTATTTGCTGGCTGTATAGTTTGGAAAATGCAGACCAGAGAGGGGCTTGTCTAAATCTGTGCAGCATGCTGGCTACTAGGAGAAGCCATAATCTTTGGTCACATGACTTGTACGCTACTGCTTTTGCTCCTGTGCTAGGTGACCCCTATCTAGGAGCTGTTCCCTGATTTGTGAGTGTTACCACACAGTCCCTGAGCCACGCATTTCTCTCTGTGCCTGTGGGGTTAGGACATACAGTCTGGGAACTTGCATTCTTCTAAGCTATAATCAACAGGGACAAAGATGAGGCCTTGTGACTATTGCTTTCTTTCACCTCGTTTGATCAGGGTAGCATTTTGGAAACAAGCAGCTACCTGAGCTCTTATTCTGCTGAGTCAGCAGTCTGGGCACTCTGCATGACAGCGGAATTCAATATTTCCTTTGACTCAGCAGTGAAGCCAGAAGACCCTCATCTGCCAGACTCAGCCCTGACAGCGATGCTTACCACCTGTGCCCTTGGAGGTGTCCCTCGTCCCCTTCCCTCTTTAGATCAGAACTAAGAGTTTGTATCCTATCTGGAGCTGGAAGTGTACTTAGAAAAGGAACAAATTCTGAAACAAACGAGGACCCAAGCATACCTCAGGTAACTAGCAGTAACCAGGGCATAGAAGGGGCTCCAGATCCCCTTTCCATCTTTCATAAATTGTGTTCAAGGTGACTATTCACTCGCTTGTTCATCAAAATTTTTCTGAGTTCCTACGACCTCCAAGTCACTAGTCTAGGCTCTGAGAATACAATTATTGAGGTGAAAACAGTGACTATGTTCCTCTTGAGTCATGGAGTCATTTGTGACACTTTCCTGTTCTTTAGCCCTTCATCCACCCATTCGTTCATCTACTCATTTTTCTTTGAGTAAACATTTACTACATAGACACAGCTTGGCCCAACTTGCCAGATATTTTCCCAGAAAATCTAAGATATAGAAATAGATGATATCTATTCCCTGTCTAAGGAACTTAAGGTATAGTAAAGAAGCTATATAGTTAAGGAAAGAAGTGTAAATTAATGTAGCAACACTATGACCAAAATATATTCAAAAAGCTGTAGAAACACAGAGCATCTTTGGACTCAACCAGAAAGTATTTTAAAGGGTCAGTGAATGAGCTAGATCTTGAAGGATGAATTGCTTGCCTTATGAATAAAACTAGCAGCAGATAAATATAAGAGAGGAGAGAAATTTCTAAATAGCAGCACTTTATTTATACTAATCTCTGTCTCTAGAAAACTCCCTTACTAATGAACTCCTGTCCACCTTTTGATTTCAGCTGAAATGCCATTTCTTCAGGGATGCCTTTATAGAGCTCCCTGACTAGATCAAGTGCTCTAATGGAACCATGTATTCTCCATTACAGGTCTTATCAGAGTAGAAACTGGCTAATTAAATGTGTGACTCACAGAGTAGAGTCACACCTGAACTCAAATCCAGTGCTTATCTTTTCTTAGCTCTGTCTTGATGAGATTACTTTTAGACTCTATAAAAGCCATGATAAAATGGGTCCTGGTCATTTAAGTTGGAGCACAGATCAAGAAATGAGAATTTAGCCAAGAAATGCAAAATCCGGAGATGTTTCATGGATTGGACTTCTTGAGAGACAGGGAAGGAGAAACCACTGAACCAGGGCATCTGCTGGAATATGATTGCCCTGGGAACGTGAGGCTTTGCTTCTCCCATCGTTGGCTTCCAGGGCATTAGAAATCTCAACCAGCACTCTAACTAGGAAGACAAAGTAGGTAACTGGGAGATGAGCACAGTTTTGCTCATATTCTGAGGAGTCCAGTCTTGCACCTGCTATGAAGACTTAAAAAGACCACAGAATAAGGAGTGCTGCATAATGGCAGGTGACATAACATGCTACAAGATCCAAAGAATTTGAAATCTCCTCTAAGATGGTTGCCAGATCAGTAACAGATCACACTGTTATCTTTTCTTCATCTCTAGAGCATTACAGGGTTTTAGGAACATGGAAGATAAAAGAGCAAACCAGAATATCCTACAACAGTGTGAAGTGAAAATAGTAAACACCCATAAATCCAAATTAGTTTAAATCAGTGTTGTTTGCTCGTGTGATTTTTTTGTTCAAGTCTATATCTTACCCTGAATCTCAGGATTTTCAGCTGTAGAGAGAGAATAATAATGCCTGCCCCCGGGATAGTTCAGAGAGTAAGAAAACAAACCTGGAATTCCTGTGACATTGACTCTATCTGCATCCTTCTAGTAGACAACACACCATTACTATTTACACGTTATTATGCACAATTCTTAACAAATCTTAACAAATCTCACATTTTATGCTAGGCAGTTTACATTTCATTTCCATACTTATTTACATATATTTTATTATGAATCATATGTCTTAATTACTCACTGAGAGGTCAAATGAGGGAAGTGGGCTCAAATTTTCTAATCCTTTCTACAAGTAAAGCAAGCCTTCTATTTCAGGAAGAAAGAAGCGATCTCACCTATGGCTTTGTATCCCTCAGTATTCAAGAATACTGTTCTGAACATAATGATACTCCAGTTGGGGAATGTGTGGCAGAGCATTTGTAGATAGTAAGATCATAACTAATCTAAAGGAGTCTGGGACTTGAAGCCCAGGTCTGTGAGCTGAAGAGGCTGCTATGCAACCGCAAAGGTCTCGATAAAGCACTGAGAGCAGGCTCTATTCGCTCCAGCATGCTGAAGAAAGCTTGTTCCCTTCCTGTTTCTCTCCTCCTTTCTAGCCCTTTATGGGAGACAATTATTGTGATGCCATCAACAATCGCGCCTTCTGCAACTACGACGGTGGGGACTGCTGCACCTCCACGGTGAAAACCAAGAAGGTAGGCCAGGGTGGGTGGCTGGGGTGCCCCTGCCCACCTCTCTAGTGTGTTCAGCGGATTCGTCTCAACATTCTGGGTGAAGCACTGTCCTGGCGGTGCTAATGCTGTGCCTAATGCTTTATTTCATATTAGTCCTTTTGTCACTACTTGAGTTAATGTCATGTGCTGGGCCCTGTGGTCCTCAGAGCATGGAAACAGATTTTAAAAGGAGGGCAGAAAGCACTTTGAGAAGGGAGAACATAGTGCCGTGAGGGCCTGGGTACGGCAAGAGAGAAGGTCTTGTAGAGCCAGTGATAACAAAAAATGAGGGATAAAAAGGGAAAGGGAGAAGGAAAGAACTATAAAGCAGTGTTTGAGGCAGGAGGCTACCAGATGAAGTAAGAGAGAGGACTTGCATTTGTGGCATATGGCTGAGGTCTAGGAGGAGAGGGAAAATGAGACATTCCCAAGCAAAGCACTTATCACTGTGGCCCTTGGGCATTGCATCTTCTGTTTTATTCTTCCATTTGTAAGATTGGAAGCACAGGGGACAGGGCTGAGTTGTGATTTTCTTCCTTCAGCATTAGGATGCACAAAAGAGTGATGCAGCTGTTGGTGGTAAAACAAGGGCATTAGAGTGAGGAGCTCATCAATCATGCATAGAAAGCGTGGAGCTGCCTCCGTTTTCCTCCTTTTCTGGGATGGACCCTAAGTTTGGGGCACAAGTCAAACACTGGTGAAAACTGGAAAACCTGGCTAGTCCAAGTGGAGAAGAGTTCTTATGACAAAGGAGTCATTACAAAGCTATTTCTATGTTTGTATTCACCCACTATCACTAAGATGATTTGTTCTAATGTCTCCTAGTACAGAATGGAGCATGGGGTTTTTGAGATAAGAACAGCTAAGGCCTAGAGTCAGTCATGGCCCAGGAGCTCTCTGTGAGGATCTGAACCAATCCACTCATGTGATTCATGGGACATGGAGGCTCACAAGGAGGAATGATTTGGGATGGGTGGGAGAGTGGTAAGCACAGAATGAGGTTTTGTGAGTCTAATTCAAGCCCCATGATACTGTGGAGCCCTTCAAAGAGCTGGTTCCTTCAAGACAGTGTTGTGACCCTAGAGTACAGGGATGTAACCAAAGGCTACACTCAAGCTGGAGGGCTGAGGGCTGAGGGTGCCGAGGCTCTCTGCCGCCAGTCGGTCATCTGTGGTGACACCTCTGTGTTGGTTTTGCCTTCCCCTTTTTTTGGTGGGATATTTAAGGTATGTATTTTCTGCTTGGGTACAATTCATATCCCTGTTCATAAATTTTGTGATTGTTTCTAATTGTGAAACATTACACAGTATATCCTTAGAGAAATCTAGAAAGAGGAAATCAAAAAAGCTCACCGTTGTCCTGGAGTCCAAAAATAAATCCTACTTTTGTGGGGGATAATTTATTCTACATATTTTGTTTAGTGTGAAGACATAAGTGTCTATGAAAATACCACTGCATCTCCTGTCTGGGATCTTGTTCTCTTTGGTTTTGTTTACTTAGTGCAGGAAACATTACATGTAAGAACTGTATAATATTAGGGTAAAATTCTCAACCATATTTTTCCTGTATTTCTATTTCTTACATAACGTTGTGCTGTGCAATATTGTGGGTGTCCATTTGTTTTTTTCATTCTAACTTTCAAGTTTATTATTTCAGTTTATGTTATAAATAATAGTGCTCATGAAATTTTTGCATATAAATCTTTTACAGCCCTAATTATTCCTGTATAATTGATTCTTACAATTGAAGTAACCTAAGTGGTATAAATATGTTAAGGTTCTGGATGCCTGTTTCCAATGAATATATCATATAATAATGTCAATTTCACTCCACCAGAGTAGGTTGTTTGGAAAATGAATGGAAAGTAAAAGTTTTGTTTTTAAATAGAAATTTCTGTAGAATTATGGCCTTGTCTTACACCATCAGGTGGACAGAGTGCAGGTCTGATTAAAATAATTTTCCCTACCTACTGTAACTTATGTAATAAATGCTGTAAATATTTGAGGAGGACAGTGTTGTCCTTAAATGTGTTGCTCATTTTCCACAGAGCATGGCAGGGAAATGATGTCATGAGACTGAAGCTCAGGTGCAGACCTCTAATTACTGCAACTGCGGTTCCAATGCACAGGGAGCACCAGTCCCCATTCTGAATCTGGTCCTGAATGGGGCTCAGCTGCAGCATGCAGACTCTAGGGTGCTGAGCTGAATATCGCCTCCTCACTAAACAGCCTACAATTATTTCTTTGAATCTTAAATGCATTTCATTTCTCTCTCTTGTTTTTTCTTCACCCACACTATAAATGTAGTTTGAATTCATTATGTAGAGGGTTATCATCTCTCACTTCCACTCTCTGTGCTTCGTGTTCACTGTGGCATCAGAATGCAGGTAACCAGGAGTCCTCTCTCCAGGGAGATGGGTGTCCACCAGGCATCTCTGTGCACCAGCACTGCCAGGCTGTATGTGTATGACAAGATCAGATAGCTACAGCTCCTGCCCTGTGAGGCCTGCTGTTTGCTAGTGGTGAGCTCTGCAACCATCTATTCAGTCTCCTTTGTGGAACTGGTAAAGAAGAAGTGAAGGACATTAGGGGGAATGTACAGATCAGGGAAAGGGCCCCTGTCTTGCAGAAATGACATGAGCACAGAAATCCAAAGGAGCAGGCAATGAATGCCCTGTTAGAGACACATGGTTGGAGCCAGACGTGGAGTGCATGTTCAAACTATGTGGGAAGTCAGGACTGGAGAGACTTAGGGACTCTGTGCCAGGGATGCTTTTGGCTCAGTTATTTCTGTTACCCACAGGTGTTTGTATATTTCCAAATGTGAGTTCCTAGAAGTCTAACTCTTGGAGACAAGAGATTTCTCAAATTAAAATCATACTCCCCAAAATTTCATTTTCCCAGTGTAACTTCTAAGTAAACTTGAACCCCTAAAAGCTTCTCTCCAGCTCCTCCTTGCAGCAGACTGGTTTGTAGCAAAAGATAGGTAGGAAAAAGTTCAAACTACATCCTCATACACTCTGGCCTCTGCTGTCTTCTTGAATCCTCTCATCAACTCTGATAGGCTAACATCTTGAGTCGCTATGCAGATGAACCAGTGGTTAAAAGTGCATAGGAGACTTGCCCAAGGTCCTGTGAGTATTGAATGGTAAAGCCAAATTTGAATATAGATCTGTCAAACCCAGGTACCCTGCTGTCTCTCCCATGCAGGTACAACTCTCAGAAGAGAAAGATACATGGGAATATGTATACTTTTATACAAAGGAATAATTTTCCTTGGTATACCTAAGCATAGCCCTCCCAGAGGTAGCTGGAGAAATGTCACTGGGAACCCAGCCTGAGGAGTTGGGTATGGAATTTTCTGCCTTTTGATTCTCACGTGAAAAGGAGAGCAGATTTTCTGGTAACAAAGACTGAGTGATGATAAGTGAGACTCAACCTTCCCAGGCATTTCTGACACAAGAGTCTCCTCAGAAAGCCCACACTGGAGTCCCCCAGGGTCTCCATATCACAGGAGAAAGTTCTAGTTTCAATCTCCAGTTATGACAGTAGGAAAGCTCTTAAGGGAAGAGAGAGATTTTCTTCTCAGTCCCCTGACCCTACCTGTTGGACCTATTATTTCCCTCTTTTCCCTTTGGCCCAAGTTCCATATCAGTGGAAATTCCTATCTTCTGAGCTTGGCATTTGGAAATGCATCCATAGGAGAGATAAACTTTCATCATACTGCTGCACTGTAAGAGCTCCATTCACTGACCACTTTCTCTGCAGCGGTGGGATTTCTATATATGTTCTCTTTTAGATTTTATAAATGTCTTACAAGGTAGCAAGTTGAGGCTCAGTGAGGTGAAATCATTTGTATAAAGTGACAGAGCTGTGGGTCGATCTTAGGGTTTCCTAACACCAATCATCATAGCTTGCATTTACTGAGAGCTTGCACATTGTCAAGCATGATGTGAACCTCTTTACATATTTCATCAGTGCAGTGGCTTTGTTGTAGATGCTGCCTTTTTATCTGTATCTTACAGATGACAAATCTGGCCTCGATGGGCTAAATCTATCCAGCCAGCAAGTACTGAAGCTGAGATGCAAATCTACTGAATTAAACCATAAAGTGCCAGCTTCTAACCTCCCTCAGCATCATGTTGTAACAGGGTGATGTCTTGCCCAAAAATCCTGCCCTGCCAGTAGATGAGCTTCTTGCTTCATTGACCTCCTGGAATGGAGTTGCTGGTATGAACTCCAGGCCAGGGTTAAGCTCTCAGCACCTTTTCCAAGACTTGCTTCTTGCCAGCTCTCCGCCTAAGCCTTTTCCTGGTCCCCAGGGCTGGGGCCTCCCAGTTCCTTGGCCCAGCATGATGTCTGTCTGCTGCCTCCACTCTTCCTCACCATTTGTCTTTACAGACACCAGCTGTTCTCCACATCTACTTGTGGAGTGACCAGGACCCAGCTGGCAGACAACAGAAAGACAGTGCAGGAAATTCTGTCTGCCAGGGGTGTCTAACTTTCTACTCAGACACCTGCCTATAGTGTGAAGCAGACAGGAAGGGGCAGGACTCAGCTGTGTAGAATGTCAATTTATTATTTCCCTGTTGGAGCTTTGAGAAGAATCCAATTCAGAGCAGACTTCCAGGATGGTTGCTCCCAAGATTTTCTCTCGTAGCAGCAACAACAACAAAATTAATTTTTATAAGAATCATTCAATAGTCATGAGTCAGGGCTGTGAAGAAGGAAGAGTGAATGTCTCTATGTTCAACAAACTGAATCCTTCTGAGAGGTGGTGGCCTGAAATGATCCTTACTGACAGGAGAATGTAGACACTCAAGGTAGGGGTCTAGTCCTGGGTCTGTGACTGTGGACAGGCCAGACTCCATTTCTTGACATATGGACTAATTTCGTGTGTCAAGGACTCTTCACATGGCCTCTTGGGAAAAGTGGTCAACAAAAAGGAACTTGAAAGTTAGTTAGGACTGAACTTTTGGAGACTATAAGAGACAATTCAGCAGTACCAGCCAGAATGAGATAGCATTTCCATTTCATGACACTTAAATGTAGGGCTGCCACATTTATTTGGAAATGGTTCTTTTGTGAGATCATGATTTACTTGGGAAGGTTATCACACTCAGTATATGACCCATTGTTCAGAAGAGGCTAGTGAGTGTCTCAGATATGGGAAGATAATCCAAACCATTAGATGGAGAGCAGCCTTAGGTGCACTATGTGTCATACTGATAAGGGGTTGGAGTTGTGGGATCCAAAGTACTACATATTCTTAATCCAGGAGCCAGAATAATCCTTCTAAATAGAGAAGATAGTATCACACCTCTGGGCAGAACCAGCAGTGTTTCCCCACTCTAATTGGAGGGAACGAGATTCTACCCAGTGGCCCGCCATCCTCTCTATGTACACCATGCTACCTGTGGCCTCTCCAGCACTACCTCTATTACCTATAGCTTCCCTTGCTCAACTCTTGTCATCTGGACTCCTTGATGCTCTTGGCATGGGGCAGGCATCCTTCCACATTACCATCTCTATCACTAGTTGATCCTGTGGCTGGGAAGAGCCTTTGCCCTTCAGCCTCTTGACTCCTCCCTCACCTCTTACAGCCTTCACCAAGGTTCATATTCTTTATGAACACCCCCCCCATTTACATCCCACCCCCGGTGGCTCATACTCACTCACCATGGCTCATACATTTTAACTTTCTGCCATGACATCTTCCACACTGATTGATCTAGCAATGGCGTTTCTGTGATGATAATGATGATCATCATAACTTTTTAAGGCAGACAAGTTGGATTTCTTCATGGAAAGAGACAAAAACAATTATCACACAACTTCTACCCTTTCTTTATGCTAGCATGAACATTTTGTGAGAGAAGAAAGTATACCTCTTTTGTTCACCAGTGTCTTCCACATCCCAATATATCTCACTGCTTTCTCTTCCCATAGTAAGTGCTCAATGCCCACTCTAATCCTTGTTGAATGATCAGAAGAGAGAGTAGTTCCTGAAAAATTATCTTTACTATGAAAATCCATGAGCAAGATGGGCCTTGTCCCAGTTGTGCTGAATTCATGGTTTGTGGAGGAGTGGCTAGACATTTAGAGTACAGATTAATGGAGATATAGCAAATGAGCTTCCTAGTGAAGACTAGCACAGAGCTGAGATATGACATCCACGAAAGTCTTACCTAGGTTATACATAGGGGAAGACCAAAGATAGATGTGAGAAGAAGAATATTTATGGCAGAAGGCATTGTCTTTGCCAGAGACCAAATACTGGGGAGAATATTAAGGAAATTATAATTCCCTGAGAAAGACAAGAGCACAGTATACAAGGAAAGAGGCAGGAGGCAAGCAGTAGGAGGGCAAGCAAGGCATTTGTAATTTATGCCAGGCAGTTTGAACCTTTGCCAGAAGGCAATACATATATTCAGATATGTATTGGTTCAGTAAAACTGACCAATGTAGAGAATTCTGGACGTCTTCCCAGAAGACAGAATAGGTATGTTTAACTTGAGGGTCAGTAAGAGACACTAGGCAGATGGCTAAGCCAGCTACCAAACTATTCCATGACCACTAACTTCTGAAGTGTTACAGCTCCTTCCCATTCAGAGTGTAGCTCTGGCTGTTTTCATTTAAATGACATTGACATTCACTTTTATCTGGGCTTTATGAAAGGACCCAACCTACTTGTGCCCCAGAGTTACCCCCATTCTCATCATATTGCCAATACCCTATTCCCATCAAAGCCACCATCACCAAAACTCCATCGCTGTGACCTTATGACTTCTCCAACCATAAGCAATCATAATCATCATCATTTATTGCAGATATTTTATGGCACACACTGTATTAAGTTCTATCCCTAAATTCTCTACTTTATGCCAAATGGTTATATATGATAGGTTTGCTATGACCCTCATTTTGCAGGTTAAATGAAGTTCACTTTTGTGAAAACTCACACTGAGTCAACAGCAGAGAAAAGATTCTAACCCATCTCCTCTCCTAGTGCAGTCCTTCTCTCCCCTTTCCTCATGTTGCCCTTCTCTTCATCCTCCATTTACACACATGAGCACTTTAGTCACCTTTAAACATGCCAGTATATTCATTAATTTTGCCACATTCTATGTAAGCACTAGAATCCTATCTCTGAAAGGCTCACAAATGTTTCCTAATACTTCCCACGTGCCTTCTTCCATTTAACCTCACTGCCTTTTTCCACGTACATTGTGGGACCACTGAGATCCAAGCAGGTAAAAAACTCAAAGTACAACAGCCAGAAGGTGTCAGGACTTTTCTGCCTGTCAGCATAGGATGCCTCTTACTTCTCCACCACATAAATCAACTCTGCTTGTTACTCACCCATGAGTTTAAGTCAGAATTTAGCCTCAGCCTGTGCCCTGGCCCTGGACAAGACCTACCACCAGAGTCCTGCATTGCATATACCCCAGCTGCATTTTTTAACCCTGCACACACAGAGTTGTAGATGTTGGCCTGGACAACTCACACAGAGGAAGAAAGCCCTGTGCCTGAAGACTGTCTCGAGCCCAGAAACAAAATGAGAGAGAGCATTGGCCTTGAGTCAGTGAGCCACCCACATTGGGTGTCAGAGCCATTTATGGGACGGCTTGCCATTTGGTGCTGTGAGCTTCCAGACGTACTCTGGTCTCTGAGGAGTTCAGGCTGAGTCGAGGCGGTCGTGGGTAGGAAAAGTGGGAATCTGCTTGGAGAGGAAAGGAATCTGGCAATAAGACTCAGAGCTCTGATTGCATCAGCATGTGATTCTTCACCCTATACTTCAGCTGATTCCTCTGTGGAGAGAGGAACCTGACTCTGCCCTTTGTGATTCCTGTGGAAAAGTGCTGAGGCAGGTTACAACCATGGGTACAGATTCCAGGCCACTGGCTAGCAGATGATTTGTCTCTTTGTGTCTTAGTTTCCTCTAAGATGTGAGTAGAGCTAGTAAAAACCAACTGCTTTATTAGGGCTATGGGGAAAAGTAAATGAGATAATATACACTGAGTTTAGCTCAATGCCAGGCACATCATATACGTGTTGGCTGTCAAGAAAAAAGAAACAAATAGTAGTTAATCCTTCCACATTGGAATAAAACACTTAAAAAAAAAACTGTTTTACTTCCTGAGAAGGGCCGGCAGTATAGCTCAGCGGACTAAGCGCTTGCTTAGGTAAGCACAGCGGCCAGGGTTCAATTCCTGGTTCCGCACGCCATGCCGGCCCCGCCTTCGGGTGTGATGAGCCGGCGATGGAGTCCGGGCGTGGTGGCACGCGCCTGTAATCCCAGCCCTAGGGAGGCAGGAAGCAGGAGGATCACTGTGAATGTGGGCTGCATAGTGAGACCCTGTCAAAAAGACAAAAAAAAAAAAAACCCTACTTGCTGAGAGTTTAGGGTTCCATACCATCCATTTACTACTGGCATTGATGTTTTGGCAAATTGATTTTTGTTTTAAAATTTCTGAGGCCTCGGTTTTCTGGTCTACAAGATGCCTAGCTCTTAATGACAGCTTCTCAGAGTTGTGCCAAATCAATAAATAATACATGAAAATCATTTGGTGTGCACCTGCTCTTCGAGCACTGCTGGTGGACATGGTAACACTCGCCGCTTGAGCCTACGTCAACAGGCTTCCCCCAGCTCCTCCCAGGGCAGAGTTCAGGACAGCTGGGACTCCCCACCAGCTACTCCCAGCCTTAAACACTTGATTCACAAGGCATCTTGCGTAAGAGTAGGTTCCACAGCAGGCTCCAAATAGGCCATTCACAGACAGGGAAGAGAAGGGAGCAAGGCTCTGTGCATCTCCTTGCACAGGACACTCTGAGAGCTGCTTTGACAGCTGATTTCATTGCCTCCAAACTAGGGACTGTGGGTTTTTATGAGGACTTCTGACTTATTGACAGAGAGGTGGAGGTCTACAGAGTACCAGGGACTTGCTACAGGTCTTACTATTCCCCTGAGGAGACTACAGCTAAATTTCTAACTCACAGCAACCTGCACTTACAATCAGGTAGTGGAGATAAGGCGGCCCTGGTTAAGCCTCTTCAGACCAGACCATCTAATCTTTGTTACATAGTTTAGTTTCCTTCTTTTAGCTTCCATTCATGGTTCTCTATTAAATTCTAAATCTCTCTGAGTTGATTTGGGAAAGGGAGTGAGTGGTAACAACCATTCCAACAGAGCCAGAACATCCAAATGAGCCTGATAAAGCAATAATGTCTAAGACTCCGTTGGCCAATGATTTTTTTTTTTTTTTTTTTTTTTTTTTTTTTTTTTTTTTTTTTTTTTTTTTTTTTTTTTTTTTTTTTTTTTTTTTTTTTTTTTTTGTCAGGGAGAGCTAATGCAACTGTGAGGACAGAAAGACAAATATGAAAAGCAAAGTTTGTAGGGAATGACTGAGTTTCTATTTCCTTTCCTGCCAGACCTTTGCCTTCTCAGACTGAGGATGATTTTGGACAGATAGAAAAGGAGAAACCGTAAAGATCAATCCTTATTGTACTTATAGGGAAACAGAAGCCCTGATCAGAAAATAATTTGTACAAATTTACCCAAGAAATTACTTTGAGAGCAGAGTCTCTCTGCCATGTGCAATGTTCTTTCTATCTTTTCTTGCATTCATTTGTCCATCCATCACTGGGTTCTCTGAATGATACTCCATAGTAAAAATGAACTTCCAGGGCCAGGGAGATGGGTCAGTAGAATAAGCACTTGGCTGGCAAGTGCAAGGCCCTGACTCCAATCCCCAGTACCACCAATAAATAAATAAATAAATAAAATGAAGTTCCACATATCTGTCTAGTCTGTGCTGGCTTACAAGGGAAGAAGTAATTTGGTACACAAAGTACAAGGACAGAATGTGTTATGCCATGGGGGTGATGGTGCCAAATTTATCTGGGTCAGTAAAGGAGGAGGGGATTGTTCAGATAAGATTCAAAGAATGAGAAGGAGCTCATTGAACAAGTACAGTCAAGGAAGAGGAACCTGCATGGCTAAATATTTAAAGGTAGGAAAACACACGAAGTATTTAAGGGACCTACAAATAAATAAGCCACAGAAGGAGAAAAAGAACCACATGAGGGCTGAAATTGTGCAGAGATCAGATGGTGCAAGGCCTTCTTTCTGTAGTTGAGACTTTGAATTGTATTCTTAGTGAAAGGATTTGTGCACTAACCATCTCTCTACTTGTGAGAGATACCTATATCAAGCTGTCGCTAATGAGTCTTAGAGCTCAATGGGAAAGTATTAGACAGTTACAGAGAAAACACCAGAAGTACCTGCATCATCCTAATAGTAGAATGTAAGCAAGGGCAGGAGAAGATGGTGGGTAACAGAGTGGGTGAGTTGAGGACAAAGAGGTATCCAACTCTGGGAGGTGGGGAGAGGAGATAATAGGCAGAGAAGATGGCGAAATATGAGTCAGTAAGAAATTTGATTCAGCATATATGTACTTAGCATAGAACCTCTCCTACATGTTGGTTTATGAGCTGGGCATCTGCAAGTCTCTTCTTGTTAGATCTTCTTAACCATATGAAACATGATAGTTTTAAAATTTTCTCTCTTATAAATGTAGAAGCTAAGGGTCATTATAGTGAAGGAATTTCCCCAAAGCCATTCATATGGGTTCTAGCCACTGCCTTTGGGCTTCCAGGTTGCTTCTCTTCACAGGCTATAGCTCAGCTATTGAACTTGGCTCTGTCCTCAGTTTCACCATTTACATGTGGAAGGCTTTCTCTTTTTCTGTCTTACAACTCTAGTAGTCTATGCTTCTGTTAAAAGTGAAAAACCTATGAAGAAATAATTCTAGATGACACAAAATGAAACTCCAGGTCAGTGGTGGTAAGGTTATGGAGCGCACATCTCAGCTAGCTTAGTTTGTTATCATTGAATACTCTAAAGTGCTTTCCAGCAGTACTGTCTTTTTTCCCTGGTAGTTAAACATGATTTATTAAATAAATTACAGGTGTGTATCATTAACAAAACTGATAACTTGTCAAATGTATGTTAATGTTAATCCAAATACTCATAGCAGTCAGTGAACAATAATTTATGCTTAAAAATTTATTTTATTGAGAGACAAATATCAATGAGACAGTTTCAAAGCTGATTAATAGGATAATTTCAATAATTAATACTTTTTTACATTGTTATCTTCCTAGTGGTTATCCATAGTACAAGAAGCAGACAAGATATCCTGCCCAAACACTATTAGTACAAATCTTTCTTCTCATAGAATTAAAAGTAGCTGCATATCTATCTTAACTATTCTGTATATACAAACATATCCTTTGTATCTCCTTCCTTTGTATCTCCTTTTTTTGTTCAGTCCTTCCATTACTACTCTCAATTCAAGATGTGTCTAGATTTATTTCATAAAGTTTCAGAGGATGGAGATTGAATGTTCTGAGCAGGAAACAAAGAGCAAGGACTTGTGAGCAGAAAGAGGAGTACTGCACGGGAAAAGATGAATCAGAATCAGATGAGCACAGTATCAAGCACCTATTAATTTAAGCTGGAATAAGAAATACAGATGTCTTCGGGAGAGGGAGAGAGAGAGAGAGAGGTGGGAGAAACCTAACTTCTGCTTCTTTGCAATAAACAAAAATGGCACTATAGATCATATTGAGATAGAAGGGGGTTGTGTGTGTAGCACTTCGATTAAGTCAAGTACAACACTAAGTCTTTTTCATGAGCTTTTCCACTTGTCCCTCTCATTTAATAAGTGGGCTTGCTGAAGCTTGGAGAACTGGCATGTGATAAAGATTAGACCTCTTGAGAAGGTAAGAGAGCTAGGGTTTTTTTTTTTTTTTGCATAAATCTTCCTGATGTTTACTTCTATATTTTTCAATATTACAAAATTTTAGGATGGAAAGAGAGACGTTGGAAGCTGGGGTGGAGAGAAGGGAAGGGAGAAAGAAAGCAACACAGGAGAAAGGGAGAGGGGCAAAGAAACAAGGAAAATAACTAGATAAAGAGAATGAGTCCACATGTCCTTAGAGCAAAGAGAAGGAAGATGCTCTTGGAGAATGAGTGAGCACTTGGAGACCCTGTGCAGGCAGGAGGTGAATGAGGTCATCAGACCCATCTGCGCAGATGGGGACCCTCTGGGGAGAGTTGTAAGCAAATCTCATGATGCAATGAGGTGAAATCGACTTGCTTTAGATCAGGCTGGGACTCCAGCAGGGACTGTTCTGTGCTCTTTGGAAAGATGGATCGTGTGTTGGAAGGGGAAGGCGCTCACTCTGCTAGGCTTTTCCTATCAGCTTGCAGAAAGGCAAATCAACCCAAGGTCACAGAACAAAGGGTGGCCGGACGAGAACGCAAACACAAACATCTCCCTTTTTTAAATGTTAGTCTGCTTCAGAGGTTCTTCAAATGCTTGTTCAAAACTTGTACATGAGATACTCTTTTCTCAGGATTCCTAGTTCCACAGAAGGTAGTCTAAGATTGCTTGAGGCAGGCTTTCATGATGATTATGATTATTATTATCGTTCTCTCCTCAAACCTAGGCCACCAATATGTGTAGTTATGTCTTCTTAAAGGGACACTTTCATACTTTTTTAAAAATGTATTTGGTATAGGGTCTCACTACCTCCTCAGACTGGCACTGATCCTCTTTTCAGCCACTGGAGCACTAGGATAACAGGGGTGCACCACCATACCTGGACTCTGGCCCACTCAGCCTGCCCCTCGGGCTGGGCCAGTGTGGCATGTGGTGCCAGCGATCGAACCCAGTGCCTGCATTTGGAGAAGCAGGTGCTTAGTCCACTGAGTTATCTCACCCACCCTTCATTTTCACATCTTTTGTTTCACTTGGTCCCCACAGTGGTCCTATATGTTAAAAGTTCCATGGTACAATTAGGAAGTTCAGGTTTATACTTGCTGAAATGTTAATCTTCAATCTATGATTTTACACAGGCTTTATATATTTTAGTGTAAGGCATTTTACTATACTAATTCTACACATAGGATCCTGAGGCTTAGAAAGAAGTAGTGTTGCTAACTTTGAGTATCAGATATATTACTTATCACTTTGGGCAAATATGTGTGCTCCTTGCTCAGACTCAATTTTCTCATCAGTAAAAGGAAGATTCCTATGCAACCTTTCTTAGAAAGTTGTAAAAAAGACTTTTCTTGTTGGAAATGTATTCAGCATGGTGCCAACTCATAGCAAGCACTTCTCCAATTGGAAATTGCTCAGATAATGAGTGTGGTTCTACTGATGAAAGTTACACTGTGCTAGAAAGAACCATGCCCTGAACTTGAGTCTTTGATTCCTCAAAATTGACTGTTCTCTCTGTCTTTGTTGTCTCTCTAATAATCATTGCTTTGAGATAAAATACTAAATTCACTCCTTTTATTGTTCCTTCTCCAGGTCACCCCTTTCCCTATGTCTTGTGACCTCCAAGGTGACTGTGCGTGTCGGGACCCTGAGGCCCAAGAACACAGCCGGAAGGACCTCCGGGGATATAGCCATGGATAAAGAAGGACAAGGAGTTGTCAAAGAATTCCCAACACCAGGACCCGCATCCCTTTGGTATTGATTTCACAATCTGCTGCTCAATGGAATGGCCTCTCCACACCAGGGATCCTTAGCACCCAACCGGTCTGCCTTTAATTTCACCCAGGAAAGACTCACGGTAGGGAGAATGAATCAAATCTCCAGATGTTGGATAATGGAATGGAATTCCATCCCAAAGTCTGAGATGGACTGCATAGGCATCATGCACTCCTGGAGCCTCCTAAAACTAATCATTTGTCACACAACACAACCAGAGCAAAACGTGCTCTTCAGAGTATGCACATCTGTGGTTAGTACACATGCATGCATACACTTCCATACAAAAACATTTGTGTGAGGGCAGTTTTGGAGACAGAGTAGAGAGAGACTAGAGCAAATGCAGTCTCTCCTTTCCCAAGTACATGCTATCTTTGGGAGAAAGAGTTATAGAAATTGCAAGACCATGTATTGAGATACCAAGATTGCTCACACCCTAAGGCTCAGAACACACAGACCATGAACAATGGTGTAGTCCTTTGGGACCAGAAGTGAAATGGTCTGTGGTCACCAACATTCAAGGAGATTAGGGCCTAGGAAGAGGTAAAGATTCCAATGTGTGCAAAGTTCCCCAGTTCTCTTGCTGCCACAGAGCTTTTACCTCAGCCCCAGGGCTCGAAGTGAAGCTGGAAATGGCTTAGGAATGCAAAGTTAAGGTATTATACCAGCCCCTTGCTTGAGGCTTGAGGTCATAATATCCCTCCAGATCCCACCCGTTCCCCAGATCTTGCCTTGGGACCACATTTGCTGCTACTTTTCCTGCTGCTCTATCTTATACATTAAGTACCCCAAGATGACAGAACTAAGGTAGGAGAAACCCCACACAACCAAATAGTCTGCCTTAAAAGTGACCCACATTTTTCAATAATTCCTCACTTCTGAGCCCTTCTGCCAGAGAATATCCCCCATGAGCCCACGTGATGGGAAATAAAGTCTCCTATGAGTGGATTTCTCATCATGGAAGGGAAGTAAGGGATCTCAAATGCCGGAACCCTTCCTCAGAGTCCAGAGTGTCTATCTAATCCAGTGTTAGATTTCATAACCAAGTGGAATAGTATTAAACTTCTGGGACATTGGAGCCATCCAGAGGCTGTTGGTATTGTCTGGACTCTTAGGTTCTCATCCTTCTCATAGTCTTCTTAGTGCTTCAGGCTAGAGGAGGTTTTGGCTCTGGGAACCTCATTGTTGCTGTGCATAGACATAATTCTGGAACAGAGAATTGTCTTGAAAGTCATGAATGTGGGCTATGCTCAGAGGGGCCCCTGAGATTTCACAGACCTGGTATCCAACATGGTCACCACATGTTGCACATCATTTTTCTGCCACCAGTCCTCCTTTGACACCTGGGACTGGACAAGCCCTCCCTGCCTCCCATGTTCCACCTTCAAAAGTTAAAGGAAATTAGACAACTGCACATGGAAGCCCCCACCTCTTTGCCTATTTCCAAGAAGTAGTCTGCCCACTCCCTTTGAGTTAATATGGAAAGAGATGAATATAGGATGAGGTGGAGATGGTTAAATCTGACCTATGGAGCTAGAAGGTAAGGACATGGGAGACTTCAAACTAGTTATGTGATATAAAAAGTTCTGTAAACCTAGTGAGGTCAAGTGCAGTGAAGACAACCAACAAAAGCAAATTCTAGAACAAAAATGGAAAATTCCAGGCATAGACACAGTCCCTCCTAATTCCTGTATCCAAAGCAGGCACTGTTAATCCATTATGGCTCTTTTTCCTACTGGGACCAAAATATAATTTCAGAAACTCAGATTCTATCACTCCCAACAGTGATTAGCTGCTGATCTAGAACATTTGAACAGGCATTTACAGGACATCTGTGGTTTATTATATTAAGAAACACACAAAGGTGCTTTCTGCACAGGTGCCCAGCTCTAAGGATGCAGTGCTTAGTGCTTAGTTTACATGTTTTTGCTCCTGTTATGAACTCTGACATTGAGTTCTAGAATGGAGAAACTGCTGCTGTTGTGAAGGTCAGGTTCATACCTTTCGTGTCCTCCTATAAAACCACATCACATTTATACACAGGGCATTGATTTCTATAATTACCAAGATCAATCCTAAGCAAGACAAAGATATCACTAGGAGGACTGATCCTAATTTGTGCCCATCTCTAGGACTTTAGAGCTCTTGTCAACTCTTAAGACCCAACTCCTGTCTTAGCCAATATTTTGTAGTGTAGCTCCTAGTGATCATTCAAAACATGCAAGCTGAGGTCCAAAAGAGGGTCAGCTCTCCAGGTGGCTCAGTCATGCCCATACATAATCAAAGAGCTCAGAAGACCGCAGGATGACATAACTCATGTCAAAATTGTCAGAAACTGAAGAAAATCTTTTCCAGCTTCCTACAAACCAATCCTCATTAGCTTCCATGTTAACTACCAATGTTAAACATCACTACACTTTTTAGATGAGCAAAAGTTCCCAGAGACTGATTTCCATTTCTAGGTTCACAGTTTGGATTGAGCCCTTCTAAGTAAAGGCTCACCCGGTGTCCTTCTTACTATCATCCAAACCTGTCACTGACAAATTAAGGTTTGCTGAGGATGTTAATAGGCAAAAAGGCCACTTAATTGGGAGCCAGCCTTCATGCAGAAGGGTCAGCTCCATTCATGCAGTGCACTGATTCCCAGTTCCATATCACTTAAGTCTTCTGTTTAGGTCAAGAATATCCTACAAGGAGGCTGCTTTGAGGCACTGATGTGTTCTGGCAGCTCAGGGGGCCGAGAACACTTGGGAGTTCTGCATCTGAAGAAGCACTATCCCTTCAGCTCCACAAAAGAAAAGATGAAATGGACATGTCTGTAAGCTTCATCCTGGGAAGGCTTCCCAAGCCACAACTTTAACAACCTGCCCAGAGCACTTGCATTACACCCAGATTCTGTGCCAAAGACCTTGTAACGGAATACTGGACTGGAGAAATCAGTTTGAGTAGGTGAATTGGGGTGTAAAAGAAGGGAGAGATTAACAGCCATCAACAGCAGGCCTTTGGAGACAGAGGGTATCAGCTGCTACGCTTGGCTTCAGCACGTTGGGCCACTGCCTAGACAGTTCTCTTGGTCATAGGCCCACCTTGGCCAAAGCTTAAATGCTATTTGTTGAAAGTAATTATTTGAGACAGATTTCAGCTACCTCCCTTCCAGGTTTGATTTAACTTGGTTGTAACTGTCAAATTCTTCTAGGTCTTACCTGTGTTTTTTTTTAAAAAAAAACTAAAAGAAAGACAGAAGAAAGGAAAAAAGGCAAGAAAGAAAAAAAAATCATAGGGTCAAGATGACAGTTTTAAGGTTTTATATGAGTTGTTTTCTTTATTTTTTTTTTCTGGAGTTGCTTCAAATGAGAAAATTAATAGAAAAAATTGATGGAGACAAAATTGTACAGATAGAAATTAATAGAAGACAATATGATAAAAGGAAATTAAAATGCATGATAAAAACTAAGAATAAAAATCCTATTTTTATGTTTCCTAAAGGAAATTGTTTATTCTACAGACTGAGTAGGTAGATACAACATAAATATTTCCCTGGAAAATATAGTGAGATTTTATTATGCTACCTGTTATTTTCTATACATTGTGGTGGGTCCAGGAAAGATGACATCCCCTTCCCAAATTCGTTGTTGTTGCAAGGGTACATTTTGTTCATTTGTTTGGTGGTAGCCAGTGACATTAGAGAGTAAGAAGGCTGGATAATTGGTTTTACCAATGTTAAGGGGACATATTGTGTCATGCTTTTTAAGTTACAAGATGTTTATATTTGCTCATATAGCACCTGGCTTTATAAAGACTGCACTCAAACTACACTGCACAGTCCAACTTCCTAAAAAGCTGCTACCTGAGCAAAAAAGGTAATTCTAGTGTGTTTTGAGAACAAAATTAGCCAACAAAAATTTAAAAAAACCTTAAGAAGCAAATGAATAAAATGCTTATTCTTGTAATTTTTTTCCAGTTTTTCCAAATTCTTAGCATTTGTTTTTCTTTTTAAGTGTAATATAGTAGCTAAGAAAGGGATTACAGTCTTAGCACAAAGAACCTAGACTTCCTGATTTCAGGCAGCAGTTCAGAGATCTTGAAGAAGTCATCAGATTGCCTCTAGATTTGCCTCAGTTTCTCTAATTGCAAAATGAGGATCAAACTACTTACCTACCTCACAGGGGGAGGGCAGAGAATTGTGAGGCCTCAAGGTTTTAAAGGGCTGTGTCATTCCATGAGAATCAAGGCTTAACATGAAGTTCACAGGTGACTTTCCAAGAACCCATTCGCCTTTTGAGAAGGATGGGAGTACTTGTCTGATATTTCAAGGCATTCGGCTGTGTCAAAGTCCACCTCAAGAGTGTGGATTGGGCAATACTGAACTTCTTGGGCACATTTTAGTTTCTTCTCTTATTCTGGCCTTTACCACTTCAATGATTTGACTGAACGCCAAGTACTTCCTGCAGTGTAAAAATCTGTTGACTGTTGTTGATTCAAGACTTCCAGGCCATTTCTAACTTACAGAGGAAAGGGGTCTCTAACAGCTCTTCTTCAGTAGACTCCTCCCTCCTCAGACTTAAATATCTACATTGAGTGTTCCATTAAAGAAGATATAGCATTCTGAGTAGAAATATCTCGGGGCTTCTTAAACTACACACCAGCAGTCAGTGAGGAGAATTTTGAACAGTTACTGAGTTGCTTTCTTGGGTCTCTATAATCAATAACCTGTCTTCAGATATCTATCTATATAAAGATATTATATATAAATATAAATTTACATATATATGCACATGTATATATAGTTGTACATATATGTGTGTATATATATACTTAAATGTAATATTTACAAAATAAAACTGTGATCTCGTCTAGAGAAAATGTATTCATATTACAAACTGCTCTTCCATATTTATGTATCATATTATACCTTTTTATTATTGTTATAATTATTATGGGTATTTCTAATTATTATGATGTTGAAATCTGTTTGGCACCTTCTGGAACCTACCAAAAAAATGACTATCCATTGAAGTGCTTAAAATTGGTTCTCATGAGAATTCTACTGGCCTACTGTAAAAAAAGAAACAAAGAAAAAAAGAAAAAAAAATAACCTAAAAACCAAAAACTAAACAGAGTTCCAATCCTTTCTTCTGTACCTCATGCGCATAAATTTGCTGCTCCTATTTTGGGTTTTATTTTTCCTGTTTATGTGTTTTTATGGATCTAAGTTAAATCTTTCAGCAATATATAAAAATGTAAATAGTAAACTTTATTTATTAAGAATGTCATCTTTTTTAATTTATATTTACACAATTGTTCATCTAATTTATTTTTTCTATACGGTTTAAAATACTCAGACATATTTTGCTGTTCATAACATTTTTTATCTTGTTCTCATGGATTTGTTTTTCCTTTCTGTTTTCTCTGGTCTCAATTACAGGTTGGATCTCACAAAAAAAATTGTCAAAGACAGAAATATTTTGCCACTGTTGATTACTATACCTTAAAGTTCTATATTATGAAAATATATAAAGCTTGTCTGCTTCCATGTGTTCTTGTGTGGTTTCTGTTTTTTTTTTTTTTTGTGGAATTATAAACGTGGATGAGAAACATAACGTCTAGAACTGGAAAATCAATTGTAGCAAAAATTAAATCTGATGTGTAACCAGTCCTCCACATGATTCAGGAAAATTATTTACATTTTATGTATGCAAAAACTGAAAAACACTTTTACATGTATACATGTTATGGGTCCACACACTATAGTTTATAAATGTGTAATGATTATGTATCTAAAACAAAATTTAAAAAGACAAAGTTGTTGTGATGTGTCCAAGCAAATTGGTTTTGGTGGTACATGAAAGATTTAAAGTCAATCACATAAACTGTTAGATTGAACCATATGCACCTTCTGTGTCTGTAGGTGAAAAAAACACTGTCAAATATCAACAGCTTCCAGTCATTCAACCTTATGTAGTAGAGTAAGTTCTCAAAAAAATATGGAAGTAAGTGTCTGTAAAAATAGACAAACAACAACAACAACAAAAACTAAGTTCTGCTTTGGAGGGATAAAAATATTGTTTCCAGTTCTGTCTTACCTTTGCACTCTATCTTCAATAGTACATAATATTGTTTACTTTCACTTTTAAAAAACATTGAACACTTAGCCTTTTAGTTTATCAAATGAGCTTCCAGCGGATTTTTTTTTTTAAATTTGGTATAGGATCTCACTACACAGCTCAGACTCATAGTGATCTTTCTGTTATTAGCCTCCCTAGTGACCAGCAAAACTTTAAAAGTGGCTTTCTGTGTGTCTAGTATCTTATTTCTTATGTGAGTTGCACTTAGTAGCTCTGTAATCTGTCAAAGTATACCAAATTGTTTTACGATTTGTTTTACTGCCTGTGAAATGGAAATAAGGACAGTACCCATTTCATAAAGCTTCTCCCAGAATTAAAAAAGGTAAACCCTCACAGTGGCAGGAACAGTGCTAGGCACAGATTGAATTAGGTCTCATTATGAATATTATGAGGCAAAAGCTAATCATAGCAGCCACTGATGATAAACTACCTTTATTGACCTTTTATAGAATAAAATGGTGATGCAGTAAAGCACAGAAGTACTCACATGGTCATTTCTCTACAGTAAATTGTTGGCATTGCATACATCACTGTTCACAGGTAGTTCTTCCTAAAAGGCATTCTGAAATATTTTTCTATGTGATGATGCTTGAAATTCTGAACTTTGTGCAAAAAAGCAATCTGGGAGCATCAGTGTGATTTGTACTTACAAAGGCAGGGTTCAGGAAAGCAAAGAATTTTCCCCGTCAGGTTTTTTAATGTTTAAAAACCATGACCCACTAAAAGATGAAAAAAGCTACAAATACATATTCGTTGCTATATTCCTCCAGATAACTGTTTTTAGAGTAAGATGTGCAATTCAAAAGTATTTAATGGACTTATATTGGGTTCATTGCAAAGATTAACACAAAATTCATAGAAGAGGCTCACGAAAAGAGGCTATTTCCCAAATAGAAAGATTAAGACAGATTATTAATAGGCTTTTTGTTCTCCCTTCTGCAAATACAGAAAGTCATGGAGTAAAGAGCTTTCTCTTAGAAGATAACAGTTACAAGTTCTTCTCTCCTATTTCTCTAAAACACACACACACTAATAGAGAGTTAGCTAGGCTTAGTTCCTGAACCTGTCTAGTGTAAATAAGAATCTCAGCTAAAAAGTGAAAAACAATCAGCATTTAGATTTATTTGTAGTTTTTGAAGTTCTCTAACCAAGAAAATCATCTTAATTTTAAAAACGTAGACAAGGAGCGCCCTAACACGTCATGCAGTGCTGCTCAATTTAGCCAGTTCTTAACTCCCTGGGCTGACAAACAGCATCTGAAGTGCAGCGTGTTCAGCCTTCCATCCATGGAGCTTTGCTTGTTTCAAGAAAGTATTTAAAACTCTGAAAAATGAACTTAGAGATGAAAACCAACAGTGCTGTCCTGAGGCAGTTGATGGGAAGAAGGTCCAAGTATCTGTTTCCCTTAAATAGGTCACTTACCTACACTAAGGCAGAAATGGCAAGGAAAAAACACCAGGTGAATTGTTCAAGCAAGGGCACTAGCAGGTGCATCATCCTACCAAAGAAATGGAAGGGTACGCTCAAGAGCTGAAGAAAGAAGACCAGTGGGTCTAGAGAGCAAAGAGGT
Organism: Ctenomys sociabilis; assembly: GCA_004027165.1. Taxonomy (NCBI): domain Eukaryota; kingdom Metazoa; phylum Chordata; class Mammalia; order Rodentia; family Ctenomyidae; genus Ctenomys; species Ctenomys sociabilis. Next base: position 108,238 of record PVKA01001238.1, read on the forward strand.
TAACTAGCGTCAAAGTAGAGGATGGAGAGGTTACCAAAGTCCTGGGAAGGATTTCAGGCTCTACCCTAGCAGCAAACCAGAGCCAGTGACTGCTGCATAGAGATTCACATGACCCATCACACACACACTATAAAAGGAAGGATGGATGCCATTAAGAGTAAGCAGGTGCATCTTCAAAGATAAAAGGACCTTATGTAGCCTAGGAAGAGCATGACTAATGTTTTGAGGAAGGCTATGGTAGTGGGTGAGCAGAAGTTTTCTTTCGCTACTAACTTGTTCAACTGAATGAAGTGATCTTTAGAATCGCTAACGTTCTGCAGTTCTGGAAACTCATGGTACCCCACTTTCATACACTAATTTCAGTTAGCTTTTAGTAGGGTGACAATCTTTATTTCAAAGATGTGTTCTGGATTTATAGTGAAACCAAACAGAAACAGTTTATTTTAGATTTATATAAAAAAATAATGCCAGGTTTGCAAACCTAGCCTTTTATTTAATCTGATGTCAGGAAGGGAGAGAAAAGTAGGCCAGGTGGGGACAGCCAGATAGCTCAGGGGACTGAAACATATGCTTAGGCAGGCACAGGGACCAGGATTAAATCCCAGGTATGATATACCCACCCCACCCCTGGAGCATGCTGAGAAAGCAATTGAGACCGGGCATGGTGGCATGCACCTGCAATCCCAGTGCTTGGGATGCTGAAAACAAAAGGATCACTATGATGAATGTAATGAGACCCTGTAGACCCTGTACTAATTATATTATTTTAAAAAAGGGCAGGTGATATGAAATGAACTGGATGATATTCAGTATTTTCAAAATGTTAAGGTCTCAAATCAGACACAAGTGTAAATATCACATTTTTCTTATGTAAGAAATCCAAAGGGAAAACAAGAAGCAAAATGGAGGACAGATACTGGGAAGTAGGAAGAGCACGTTCACATAGGAAGGGGCAGCGAGGAGAGAGGACAGGAAGGGAAAGAGGATTTTTTAGAAAGAGAATTGAAGGAGAAATGGAAACAAACTTTTTGAAAATAGGAAGAAACGTAGAAGGGACAGAGGTGAGTGGGACAAAAGGAAGAATCATCTTCTATGATAGGTAGGTATAAATTCACTACAACAAATATAACCATTTAAAACCTGTGTAGGTGTTGAGGAAGTGCTTGGCCAAGGGGTCAGATGAGACCAGGTGGCATCTGGGATTGCCGATTTTATGGGATGTGCCATCCTGAGCAGTTTTTGATCCCTGAGTTGCAGTAGTTTTGTCTATAGGATTCAATTTTTCTATCTGAAAGGGGAAATGCAGCATAATTTAAGCACAGTGCCCAGGAGGAGGCTGCCGGATGGAAGGGATGGAAGGGAATCCATCGATGCTGGATGTCTTTGCCCTCCCCCACTTCTCCACCCTAGCCCTGGAGGGTGTACTTGGCAGAAGAAAAGAAGTGGCAAGGAGAGAAACCCTGTATTCCTGTGGAGACAATGTCGCTAGTTTTACATCTCCAGAGAGACCCTGCCACCCACTGAAGTTCCTTGTATATCTGCACAAACCTTGGTTCTGTGCCCAACATATTGAATGGGTTCAGAGTGAAAAAAATAAAAAGCATGAAAATCAACACAACTTTAATCTCTGGCTTGTGCTTCAAAGAAGGTAAAAATCAAAAGCAGGAGGAAGGAAGTGCATATTTCTTTAAGACATGACAGTGGGTGTGTTTCTTTTAGTTGTCACAAATCACTGTGGTACAGACATTGCGAGTCCCATCTTTATAAAGAGGAGAAACTGAGTTTCAGAGTTCGGATCACATATCAAAGCCCAGTGCTTTGGTGATTTGTATTCCCCACACTGATTCTCTCTTGTTGTGCCTGTTTTGAGTCTGTTTAAGCCAGAAGCACCATTATTTAAATACCTCAGGGATAAAAACGTTTGATCTGATATCAGCACAGACTGACTGACAGTGTGCTGGCTTGAGAAGAGATTTGATGATGTATCCAGGCTTCAGAGAAAAAGAAATGCAACTTTGGAGAAGGTAGCATAACCTCCGAATGTCAATGTACTCATCCGTGACCCACTGCAGAACATTAATTTTAAAAAAATATGCATTTGGTTTCTATCGCTAGCTTTTGATCCAGAGCTTCTAAATCTCTTGGAAATTCCTGGGGACAAGTAGCAACTTCTGTAACTGCTGGTCTCCTACGTAGGGTTGATTGTCAGAAAGAACAAGCTATGTTTAGAAGCTTGGAGATTTCAGCCTCATACTCCATCACTAGAGGTAGGCAGGAAAATGAGATCACCTTAGCAACTGACACATCCAGAAGATGATGAAGCCCCTATGCAATTCCCCAGAAGACGGGTTTTGGGGACCACTTCTGTGTATTGTGAGGATGGTATGCTTCAACTCCACATCGAGAAATTTCAGTACTTGCAACCCTTGCAGACCTTGCCTGTGTATCTCCTTATCTGGTTATATCTTTGTAGCCTATTTAGCAGTCTTCACAAGAAATTGGCAGTAGTTTTTAAATCACTTTTCTGGATTTTGTTAGCCACTCTAGAAAATTATAGGACTCAAGAGACAATGATGGGAATTCGGTTTAAACAAAATTGGGTACTGTGTGGAAGGTAACCTGGCAGCCTGAAGTATGGTGAGCTGGGGTCAGTGTTACCCTCAGTTAATGTGAGAATTAAGTTGATTTGGAGGAGACCCAGTCAGTGTTCTTTGGACGGTGTGGTGGAAACTCCCATACAGTGGGTTATGTAATTGCTGAGTGCAAGTATTGAAGGAAAATACCATATTTTTTTAAAAAAATATACTTCCTTTGGAAATGGAAAAGACTGCTGTAGGGTAAATGTTACACTTGGTTTTCTGTATTAGTACCATTTCTTCATTTGCTAAATGGGAAGTTGAAGTTTGGTTTGGCAAGGAGCATCCTCAGACATGGACATCATATGGACCACAGATCCTCAATGTTTCCTCCCTGTCCGTGCTCTCTCTCATTGTCTAGAATGACTTGAACTTTTCTTGGTTAATGATGTCATCCTAGTCACACTGTTCTGCTCCCCTTTATCTAATAACCCACTTGTATCATCATTGGCCCTAAGCAAGCATCGTGACTATAGATTTTCTCCCACAGCTAGCAGAAACTCAGTTGCTGGAACGGCACTGGTCTTGTCCAAGATCTGAGGACACATTCATACTTGGCAATGGACTCTTAGACATGGCATGAAAAGAACAAGCAAGAAGAGAAAAGTAATCTGCACCCTCATCAAAACAAACAGGACATTACTCAGACGATGGAGAAATATTTTTAAGTCATGTATCTTCTATAGCTATAATATGAAGAATAAGTTAAAAATATTATAATACAATTTGAAAATAAGCAAAGAATTTAGACACTTATATAAAGCTTTACAGCAAAGGACAGCTGTTTATTATTTTTAAAAATGGAAATTATCATGAGTTAGTAAAAAAAAAGTGAAAGAACTGGAGCTGAACACTGCTGAAGGCTATGAGAAATAGTCCAGCCACTGTAGGAAACAGTTTATTCTTCAACAATTCACACATGGGGCTGACGAGATAACTCAGTGGACTAAGGGCCTGCTTGGGCAAATGCAGTGACTAGGGTTCAATCCTTGGCACCACATTGCATGCTGGCCCCGCCCCTGGGTAAGCTGAGCTAACCTGGTGCATGATGGTGCACACCTGTGATCCCAGCTCTGGGAAGGCTGAAAACAGGAAGGTCACTATTATTCCCAGTTGTGTAGTGAGACCCTGTACCAAATGCATTTTAAAAAAACCCTAAAATACTTGCGTATAAAATTACTATATGTCACATTTTCACTCCAATTTATATAGCCAAAAAATTAAGTACATAAATATACATATACATACATATATCAACAGTAATTATAGCTCAAAGTTGAAATAGCCTAAATGTCCATTTATTGAAAGAGGGATGAACAAATCATGGTTTATGAAAAGCGTGATCTCAACACATTGTGAATGTTTACACTTTTAAGAAATTATTACTGTAAAAGACACATTGCCGTTAATCCCTGTCAAGTGCTTGCCTTCTGTTTGCAAGTGCTTATCCCATCATGCTGTCTGCTTTTTGAAGCAGCTCTGGAGTTCTGCTTTCATGCATGTCCTTAGCTGCCTGTCATGGCTGCTTTGATGTCTTGGTCGGTTCCAAGCATCTGGCTTTCGCTGTCACTTTGACCTTGGAAAAGAGCCTGAAGTCATACAGTGCCCGGTGCTGTGGATAAAGGCAATGAAGGCACACAGCAGTGTTTCCGTTTGACACAAATTGTTGTAAGCATTTTGCATCAAATAAGGGCATTGGATTAATGACAATGTAAGCTTTTAAAAGTTTTTATTTAAACATTTTGCCTAAATAATCACTGTGATTTTTGGATCATCTGTGTGTGTGTGTGTGTGTGTGTGTACATAACTCAACAAAAAATATTACATATTTCTACACAACACGAGTGGACAAATCTCCAGAACATTATAGAGATAGCACAGAGATTAATTTTCGTGAGCTGGAAGGGATGTGTGTGTATGAGAAGAGCTCCTCTCTAATAAGGAAAGACATTTATTTTGGAGTGACAGAAATGTTTCAGACTAGAGAATGGCACTGTTTTCACAAGCTCATGAATATATCAATATATTAATGAATATATATATTAATATATTAATTTTATGTAAATCTGACCTTAGTAACTTGTTGATTCTTAAAATAATTAGGAAAACCCAAATGTGGATGGTGTCTTGCTCTGTTTTCTGCTTCTATCACTGAATATTTGAAACAGCTCATGAATCAGGAGGCTGGAAGTCCACTCATGGGCATCCACACCCACCTGGTGACTCTGTATAATGACATGGCAGGAAAGTGAAAGGGCTTCTGGACACTTGTGGAAGGGGCAGAACATGAAGGGAAGCCTCTCTTTGTAGCAACCTGCTCCGAGAATAGCTAATCCAGACTCCTATTCCCCTCATGACCTGATGACTGCTTAAAGAACCCATTTCCCAGCAATGCCGCAAGACCAATCAAATTTCAACATAAAGCTTGGAGGGGACAAGCCATAGTCAAACTACATCAGAAAGAATCCTTTATGTTCCCAAGAGAGCATTCCTTATGTTCCCAGATTCTCTCTTTGTCCTCCGAGATAAGGAAGCCCCTTTCCCTTTATAATAAAGCCCCTCTCCCTTTTTCACAAAAAATACCCACATCAATTACCAAAAGAAAAAATAATAAGGAAAACAAGTATGCCATCAGAAGTCAGCATAGTATTGCCCTTCAGGGAGGGGAAAGGAAAAATCACTGTATGGAGTGAGAAGACTTTTGAATGACTGACACTGTCCTATATCTTGATTTAGGTGCTGGTTGCACAAGGCCATTTGGCTAGTGAAACTTTACTGAGCGTGTGTCACTTTACATACTTTTCTATAAGTATAACACATTTCAACATGAAGGGCTGCTAAAAAGTAATTGGCAAAAATTCCCCATAGAAAAATTTTTTTTCTAAGCAGTTGGGGGAAGGGGACTAAGATTTTACTTAAGTTTCATCACAAAAATTAGTACCTACATTTTTTTTTTCCAAGTTATCAACAGTTATTTAAAATATGGCGGCTGGGGAGATAGCTCAGTAGAATAAGTGCTTGCCTGGCAAGCATAGGGTCCTGAGTTCAATCCCCAGTTACACCAAATAAATAAATAATATGACAAAGCCTGACATTATAAAGTACAAGGCGAGATAGAAATGAGTGCTGGACAGGTAGAAGGCCCAACAGCTAGGGCCTTCAGGTTTCAGTTCTGCTCTGCTTTATGCCACAGTGATAATAGTCACGTCAGCTTTAAACCTCTGGAGTTCTCAACTGGACAGTGGAGGTCAATGATGACCAAGATGAAAACAGAACAGCCTGACCTGTGTCCATTGCTGTCAAACTAAGTAGTAGGACAGATTCTTAGTAGATGTCATGGAGAGGTGGGCCAAGAAGTTCTCTGAAGGATCAGGCTTATGTCATATGGAGCCACTGGCCACTGTCCTATGTCAAATTGAGACAAAATCATTTCAATCAGGTTTACTGAAGAATCCCCCACGTGATCATAGTACACACATGATACTATATATCCCTGATTGACTTCCATCCTTTCCTTTTCTGGGCTTCATATCTCTAAGAAGTAGGCCTTGATATAGTCAAATCAGTAAGATTCTCAAACTAAGTTGCTATGAAATGCATTCTTCACATGCAACTTTTATATGAGATGCAAACAAATGTAAAAAGTCCCTCCAACCAAACATGAGAGTGGATAATGTCCTAGATAGTCCACTTTTATGTTTTTATTCAGCCCAGGACCTCCACAGAAGCAATTCTCTGAAGCTTCAGGGTTCCAAATAAGAGGATACAATAGCACCAGATCTAGTCTCCTATACTTTACAGATTTACAGAAGAAAATTGATACAAAGAAACCTCATTCAAAACTTGAACTTGTCACTTTCCCATAGGGCCTGAGTGGAGAACAGAGACATCACTGACTTACCATTCCTGCTGCTACCTGGTCTCTGGGTTCTTATTACTTCAGTCTGAATGGGAAGCAGAAATTCTGGGTCTTGATGTGATGAGAGATTGTCAGGTCTTAGAAACTTGGGATCTGAGATAAAATAAAGGGAGTTGGAGGCAGGCAGAAACCACATTATTTGAGGACCTGCATCTTCTCTCTTCTTGAAAAATGATCCAGCCACCAGCCACCACTGGAGGTGGAGAGTTTGTTATCTCTATATTTCTTGGACTTCATGCCACTCACATGCATAGACATATTTTTAGCTGAGCTCTTACATTTCCCTCTTCAATTTGTGGCATGCGAAACAGAATTCTTCCTAGAGGCTGCTGACATGGTTCCTAAGTCTCTTAAACAACAGCTGAGTGTCCACTTATTAAAATGATATTACAACAAAGAGTTCTTCTGTGCATAGACCACTATATATCTCCTAAGGTATATTCATGAATTTCTAAGGGTATTCATTTACTTGATTATGTATCAAATAATTATTTACTGAGCATTACTCCACAGTTATTTGTGTAATGTGTGGGATAACATGGCAGCAGTGATGGTTATGAGATGAATAATAGCCACTGTTTTCACAGAGGTTAGCATGCTTTTATAGAAAAGCATGCAGCACATGGGCATGGAGAGCATGAGCGTGGCTTCTGGGGAAAGCCATGCCCCAGAAAATGCTGTAGGCAAAGAGAACAAGGGTGAAATCTAAAATGGGGCAGAGCCATGAGGGAGTGACAATGGGCTCTGATTTCTGGGACCTCAATCCATAAGAAAGGACACTAAAGAACGACACTGAGAAAGAAAGGTGCCAGGTGCCATGAGATCATGCTGCAGAGGCCAAATTGCCAACTGCCTATCTTAGGCTGGGGAATCCTCTGAGGCAAGTGTTCCTGAGGAGCAGTTTAGCCCAGGCTCTACCAGTAAAGGAGAAGACACATGAAGCCAGGATGGGCATATTCTGGGACACAATCAGAGGGTGGTCCTTCAACAAACACGTTTCTGCAGTGAACACTGAAGCTTAATCCCCTTAAGCCCCATGAGTTAAAAAAAAAAAAAAACATGCTTCTCATCGATCACCCCTGAGGATCAAGGGAGTTGGGGACCAACTCAAATGCCCTTAGCCAAGAAACCAAAGAGATAATTTAAGCTCTTGGACATTTAGTTCACTGTCTAAACTCCTAAATGTAAAGCTTAATACTCTCTTCTACCAATGGAATGGTTTGTCCTAAAATTGTTATATTACTTCAGTGATATTTTAAAAAATGCTTCCAAAGCCCCCTGCCAACAGCTTCCATGTCAAGCATCTGCAGTTCTCCTGGACTCATGGAAATACTACAGAAAGAACATTGTTGTTAGGTCTTTCCTCACCCATCATTTTAGATTAGCTCTGTAGCCTTATATCTACAGGTAGGTGCAGTTCTCAAAGACGACACCCAGTGTTGTCTCGCCTGGCTTGCTTTTTGCTGTAGACTCTAACTGCTCTGCTGGGTTTGTACTATCCTGCTGTCTCCAGGGTCCCCCCTCCTCACCCCTCACTTTGTATCCCTTCAGTTGCCAGTGTCACAGTCTCTTAAGTTGAATGTTCCCTCTACCTGGAACATTTTCCCTTGGAAGATACATATTTATGTGTACTTCACCTTGGTCCCTTCTTCATTTTTTTTGTTTGAGATAACCTTCCTTAATATACATCATAATCCATTAAGATAAGTGTACTTATGAGGGTTTTTGGCTTATAAATGAGGAAATTAAAGATTTTAAAATAATTTTTCCAATGTCACATGATTAATAAGGTTGTTAAGTTTGAACTTGAATTCAAGCCATCTGATTCTGAGCTCTGAAATAATTAATGATCTTAGCCCTCTTCAAGCCTGACTAAGCCTCTGCATCACCTACATTTCCTATTTCCTCCATCATTGCTTTAGCCAGCCTGTGGCAGGAATCCATTCACACCTCCTACTTCCCAGAAGCATACAAAAACTGTCTCTTATTCAATTTATATTGCTTGGCACATAGTAGGATTTTTGTGGTTATTTGATGAAAGTGTGATCAAATGTTGGCTGAATTTGAGTTAAATACAATCTGTGAAATAAAACATATTCTGATCCAGTTTTTGATATAAATTCTAGGCTGTAACTAAATCTTTAGAAGAACAAGATTTTTCAGCCTTCTAGAAATAGCTGTCAACATAAAATGTATCTACCAACTACCAATTTTTTTCTTACTTTTAAGTGTAAGAAGTCTACCCAAAATACCTGTAATCATGGAGACTTCCTGAAATAAATACGTGTTTAAGAATAGAAAATCTGACTTCATAAATCAGACAATAACTGCACACTTGGTGTCTCCCAATCACCTATGTGGATAAAAGTCCAGTGTGGAGGAGATTTGGTGGATGGGGCAGAAATATAACATTTAAGGGTTGGTGTCAGGTGAGAAGTACAATCAAGGGAGGGACACTGGAACACTCGAGAATGGGTAGGGACTGGCAAGGCTACCACTCCCAACCAGGAACTGTGGTATTTTCTTTGGAAAATGGGTCACCTCCATCTTCACCAGCCACAGCACTGATTCTTCTCCTCAGGCTGAGATGAGATCTATAACCAAAACTTTCACATGGCAGCAAGGAAAATGCAATGGCTTTTTGTACTGATTTGCTATTTGACACCTTCAGGGTTGGAATCCAATCAATACTGCTTCCCAGGTAGCTTGAAAAACTGATGACCAACCTTACTTCTCTGCTTAGACTTCACTGTGTGATGAGGGTCACCAAATGTCCAACCTCTCGAGCATCACCTGCCTAGAGCAGTAAGAAACATGGCTTCATTATTTTAGTCTTATAGATTTTCAGACAAAATAACTTATTCTCCTTCCTTCTTCTTCCAAAGGTAGTCTTTATCGCTCCTTCCTTTCTTCTGATTTTTGCTTTGCTTCTTTGAGTTTCCTACCTTGATGCAGTTACACAAAGGGAAATTACAAACTTAAAGATAACACATTAAGATGCTAACAAATTGATACCTAAAATTTTCATTAACTAATGCTAAAACCCAGACTCCACCAGCAGCCTGCAAGACTCTGAATGGTACAACTGGCCACTGTCCAACCCATAATCACCGATCATGCATGACCAGTGAACACAAGAAAGGTGGTCAGTCTGCCGTGAGTGGCAAATGCAAAATGAATTTTAAGTAATTCATACAAAAATATATAACCTTGTTAAAAATTATGTCTATCTGTCATATAGTGAGATATTTTGGATACTATATATAAATGAGATATATAATTTTTTCAACTGTTTCTTTTTTATTTTAGCCTCTAGCTGATTTAAAATTACTCCCATGACTCACAGTTTACTTCCGTAGGTTAACAATAATCTTAATGATAGTTAATGTTAATCCTCAATTCCTGCTACTCTTTGTTTCAAATATATGCTCCAGACACGAAATTCATGTTTGCTCTAGTCTTGAAAGTCTTTCATCACTACCTAGCTGTTATATATCTAGAACCTGTTTTTCATTTCATTTTGTCTGTGACATCCTTTAGGGAAGACTTAAAGGATGGTGATTGTGAGCAGATTACTAGATCTTTGTGTAATTCATTCTGTTCATCTGTAAAGTGGGCACAAATATGTCCATTTTCAAGAAACATCCTGTAGGTCAAGCTAGCTAATATTATATAGAACTTAGACCAGTGTCCGGCTTACAGTGAGGGCTTGGTTCATGTTGACTATCAGTATTTTTATTTCCATTGGTATTGTTATCATCAACTAAACAAGGCCTTGAGGCAGTTTTAGGAGCCTCATTTGGAACCATGCCTGTTCTGCTGTGGGAATCTGACTAAAGGATGCCAGTAAGGGGACTGCACTCTCAGTCCACTGTTCTCCAGATATAAGCCATGGTAGTGATGCCTCCTCCCAGATGTATGGTGCAAACTATTTCTGACCGTTGGTGAGAAGCAAACAGCTGGAGGCCTGGCATGCCATCGTCTAAGTCCCTGCTGCCATTTCTCCTCACACTCCCTTTTCCCACCCAAGAGTAACTGGCCAGTTCTGAGTTTGCAGTGAGAATAACAACATTCTGTTTTCTGTCCAGTTCAGAAATTCTATCTCTTCACAGTTTCCATCGTCTCAGAGTTGTACTGAGGGTCCAACAAGGTTTCCTAGGAAAAGGGAGGAAGGTATGGGAGGAAAGAAGGAGTGGGAATCCCTTTTACTAGAATTTTTACTCACGCTTTCAGATGAAATCTTTCCATCCAGTCACCAAAGTGCTTATGGGGTCATGGCTACCACTGGAAGGTGATTTTCTTTTAAAATAGAACAACAGTGAAAGAATGCTTCATTGAAGCAAAGCACACATCCATTGCAATAATTTTTCAGACTGTTTTATCCTATTTGCTTTCCCAAAAACAACAGTGTCTGGGTTAGTTCTCAAAGTATTTTTGGATTTAAAGCTTAGACTGTGTTGTAGGGAGTCCTCAGAAGTAAGTTGATTTAGTTCAACACAGATTTATTTAGCATTCTATGTGCCAACACCATGCAGACACTAGAGGGCTGGGGGTGAATGGAGCATGGCACCATCACTGGAAAAAGTACAGACACTGAAGGACAAAAGGCTTTCCAGTATTTTGTGATAGCATCTATGCGGAAGGGACCCCTGGTACTAGGAGTTTTGGGGCCTGGAAGGACAGTGATGGCCTGTATGGTCTGACCCTAGCAAATAACCAAGCACATCATAGTTCTCCATAAGAATACCATACATGAATAGTAAGCCCAGTTTCTGAGATTACCAGAAAGTTTTCCCAGATTTCCAATCTGAGATCATGGATTTTTATGAATGTCAGGGTATGTAGGCTACAAAAGATAACAACAGAAACTCCATGCAAGCACATAGGGATGGGGGCTCATAGGCCTCAAGCTTCAGGGAGAAACATGGAGACTAAATCCTAAATGAGTTAGAAAAACCAGACTCATCCAGGGTCTTCATAGCCATAGGAGCTCAAAATTCTTATGTAAATTCTGTAGGAGTTGACATATTCCTTTCCTGTGTCACTCTGCTCAGAATTCAGAGTCCTGGGATTAATGCTTCTGTTGGCCATGTCTAGGTTGAAGGGCTGTATGATGACAGGAATTATCCAGAGCAGGAGAGTACAAACACTGCATTCCAGCAAGATCCTTTCAATAGGGCAAAAAATGGTTCTCCACTCTGCTCCTCCAAAAACTGAGGGAACTTTTGGAGACTAAATATTACTGTATAACCAAAATGAGAAATGTATACTGTCCACTTTTGAAAGAACTAGAAAAGGGAAAGGATGCTGAGTATGTTTCCTTATGAAAGCAGATGAACAACAGTATAGAGGACTGAAAAATAAAGGGGTAGCAGGGAATTTTAGGCAGCTTTGGTATTATCTAGACAAAGGTCCTTGGAACAGGGTATGGAGAGGAGAGAGTATTACAGTGCCTGAACATGCCTAAACACGATTCTGCACAGTGAAGTGATTGGGAAAAAGACGGTGATGGAATCCATGCACATCATTGCCTGGGAATTGAATATTGTGTTGTTTTTGCTCAGCATAAAGGGCTGCAGTACATTCTGTGACTATTATATCCCACGAACATTGGGATAAATAGATTAAACAAGTCTAAATACCAGTAACCCAATTACAGATGGGCTGAGCAGGATTTGTGCTTGGCCCACGCCCAACTGGAAGTTTCACTTGAAGATTTAAAAGGGACAAAGGCTCAAAAAATCATCTGTGGTCCATTCCCCACACCAACCAAGGAAACCCTTCTTATAGCAGATTATCCTTTGTTCTGTTTATGTTTGCTGATTTTATTTTAGTGCAAGCCCCAGTGTCTTACATAATAGAATATAAAGTGGGTAAGAAGCTCATTTTCCCTGAAGTTAAACTTTGAGGCAATTAATTTTACTGTTAGAGGAATGGACAAGAGAAAGCTAAAGAAAAGGAAAACCTTGAAACTTCACAGAACACTTACTGTGCACCAGAAAGGACTTTGGGCCAGAGTCTCTGTTAATTTGTGATGTCTTCCTAGCATCAGAGTAACATAGGTGAATCCTGTGGTTCTTCTGTTTCTAGAGAGCAAACTCTAAACTCTCCAAGTTTTGAAAAGCTGGGATTTGAACTTGTTTCTCTAACTCTAAAAACAGACTATAAACTCTCAAATTTACTCTTTTAACATTTTTTTCTGTATGTATTTTGCTCATTGTGACATGTATCTCTTCTACTTCTATGTCTCTAGTGATGGAAAGAGCATTATAACCTCCTCTACTTTACTCATACACCAATAAATAGCTAGTTAGGTGGAGATTACCAAGGGGACCTTATCTTGTCCAACTCTATAGAGTGCATCCCCTCACTGCATGCCTACTAAGGCAATATCACGTGATGGAATGGAACTTTGGTGTAATCACTGTGTAAACACATAGGCAGTGTGCTTTACTTAAAGTCTTTCAAAAATCATCTAAATGTGGGCTGGCAAGATAGCTCAGTGGACCAAGTGTCTGCTTAGGAAAGTGCAGAGACCGAGGTTCAATTCTTGTATCACATGCCATGCTGGTCCTGCCCCCATGTCTACTGAGCCAGCCACTGAAACCAAGCATGGTGACATAGTCCCTTAATCAGGAAGATCACTGTGAGTTGGAACTGCATAGTGAGACCCTATACCAAATACAGGAAGGAAGGAAGGATGGAAGGAAGGAAGGAAGGAAGGAAGGAAGGAAGGAAGGAAGGAAGGAAGGAAGGAAGGAAAAGAAAGAAAGAAAGAAAGAAAGAAAGAAAGAAAGAAAGAAAGAAAGAAAGAAAGAAAGAAAGAAAGAAGAAATCATCTAGCTGTGTGGATTTCACTCATAGAATGTGTCAAAGCCACCCCAAGATACTCATGAAAATACAGATTCCCAGGTTTTTCCTCATGACTTACCTAACTGAAATCTCAGTAAATGGGGTCCAATAATCTATAATTTTTCCCAAAGCTCTCAGGTCATTTGGACATTTCAACCCAAATCTCTAAAATATATTACACAGAAGATCAAGATCCAAAAAAGAGAAGAAATGTGTCCATAGTTATGCAGAAAATTGTCCATTTTTAAAAACTTTTCTGATAAAGCAAAGCTTGCCTTGTTGATCCCTGCAGACACCTCCTTTAAGCATTGGCTTCTTGTTCTACCCCAGGAAAACTGTTTGTTGACAGTGAGTTGAACAGCTTGCAAGTGAGTGGAGAAACTACGTCATCTCTGATCATAAAACCTAGTGAACCGCAAGCAAGCTGGTATTTGTGTTACAAAACCACCTGGGGAGGCTGCCCTCACTTGGCACTAGCTTTGATTCCTGAGAGCTAAGGCTTTCTTCCTGCCTTTCCCTACCTGCCCAGAATTTAGGAACAAAGACTGGCCCAAGGTTACTGTGGGGTCAGGAATGCTCCAAAGATAAAATCAGGCAAGAGTCCACTCACCCTTAGTACTGCCACTCACACGACCTTGGCCAGGGACATTTTCCCTTCTGCTTCTGGGCCCCTGTATTTATAAACTGGGAGCCTTGGCCTCTGAAAGGGTTATGGGAGTAGACCTGCAGAGTTACCAAGTCTTAAATTAGAACTGCATCCCAGGTCTTTACTAACGGCTTGATTCCAGAGAAATCACTTCTCTGAGCTTGAAAACCTGTTCTGTAAAATCGGGGTGATGACAGCTACCATATGGAGGATATATGAAAACTAAATGATATGCTGCAGCTAACATGCTTGGCACAGGCTCTGGTCATGGAAAGTGCTCAACAAGTAGCAATCATTGCTCTTGTTATTGAAGTTTCTTATTCTAATCTGAATCCGAGGTCAGCTTCTCTGACGAAAGGGGAGACTGCCAGGCCTTATGTCTGAATAGACATTTTCAGTTTCTGTATACTGTCTGGTTCTTCAAATGGCCCCTCAGAAACTCTGAGAGGAATTGGCCTAGGAGAGCACTCACAGGATCACTCTTGCCTGGAGACACTGTGTGAACACAAATCCTTATCTTAGACTCCATATCCTCATCTACACAGTGCAGGTTATGAAACTTGACTTAGAACATGCAAATAAGAATGATTTAGAGACTACATGTTGCTTTGTCAGCACATACTTTTCTGAGATATAAAACATGGTCTTGTTCAGAAGTTCAAGTATTAGGGAAAAATAGATGCTTCAGTAGAACATTAGAACCCAAAGGGCTAAGTAGAAACATGGGAGTAATAGGGAGATTTGGAAGAACAAATGCAGGAACCCTTATTCTAAATGGGGGTGGTATGCTCAGAGTGGCTTTCCTGGAATAAGTAACTCTTCTTCTCCAAGAATTTGCTTTGTAAACATTAATGTCCTGTACAAATATATGGGACTATTTACCCCTTCCTTTTCCAATTGCACACCCTGTGAGTTTGAAGATCCTCAAAGTTTGAAGATCCTACCTGGTTTCCATAAACCTGTTTATGAAAGTGAAGGTACTCAGTTCTGGGAAAGAAACTGGCTCTGGGGTGAAGTTAGCCTGCTGGTTCAGAGCTGCATTCATAATCTGAATTTTAACTGCCCATTTTGTCACTTGGGCTGACAACTTCTGCAGCCTCCTTGTTACTTACACACACACACACACACACACTCACACATGTGCATGCACACACACATGAACACTCACACACACACACACACACACACACACAGAGCACACATGTCTGCTTGTCCTGCAGGGCACACCTGTGGCTTCTTACACTCCCCTGCTGCCAACTCTTATAAAACAGGAAAACAGCAGCTTGGCTTTAGCTATAACGTGCACAAACACATGGAGAAAAATTTCCAGAAGGAGACAGACAGTGAATGCCTTTCAGGGTCTGGCAGTTTTATAGGCAGAGGCCAATTAAAAAGCACACCCACACAAAGCCTCTAGGTTTTGTTCGGCGGTGACCTTTTCTCAAGGCCCCTCGTAGGCTGCACCGATAGTGGAAATTGGAAAGACCCCTGTCCTCAAAGGATCCTGGGCATTCATGGTAATTCCAAGAGATCTGCCCACAGGACCCCTCATATAGGCATCAAGTTCAATTTTACTAGATGCCCATTATAATGAAGTACAGTGAAAGACCATAAGGTGACAAGAAAACACTACCCAGAGCATGCCTTTGTGTATAGGGAGAATGACATTGACTACAAAACCGAGTAAACACAGTGAGGAATTTCTAACTAGGAGAATCTAGAGGAAAGAAGAATCAACTCTTTCTGTAAGATTAAAATAGTCTCAGGGCGCTAGTGAGTCTCACTCAAGCTAGATCAGCAAACATTAGAAGAATATTCCTAGCTAAAGAACCAAATATACAGAGACGGAGAGAATAGCGCATTGTTGAAACTTATTACAGTGATAGTCGACACTTCATTGCTGGTTACATGCTTTGTATGGTTCTAACATATTGATCCATTTAAATGCTCTCAAAACTTATGAGATTAACATTTCTTATAACAGGCAAAGAAAAAGCCTAGGGCGCAGAGAAACAGTCAATTTCTCAGAGCTATTGGATTGTTAGGAACCTGTGGACACAGCCTGGGACTGCCTCAAGGGTAGCATAGTAAGCTGTGGATGTGGTGTTACAGAAGATGCTGGGTCAGGGAAGTCTAGTACTTCTGCGCCACCAATGAGGTCTTAATCTTCTACACCAGCCAGTGATGATTTTGCTATTGTCAATCTCAAAGGGATTTAGACACTGCAAAAGAGAAAAAATGTATTCCTTGTACACAAGGTAAAATATGACAGAATTACTCTTGCCCATGACACGTGCATCTTCCTCAGTGTTGTAGGGGAATGTGGGGAACTCAAAGCCCAAAGGGGACGAAAAGTTTGCTCCAAGTCACATCCACAGTACTGTGAGGCACAATGAGAGCACAGACCTCCTAGAGTGTAGGATACAGAGTATGGTAGTAAATACACCAGGGACAGGTAGAATTCTAGAGTGGAATTCTGTTTGCCAATATACTAGCTTCCTGATACTATGAGAGGACTTAAATTATCTGAGGTTCATTTCTTTCATGGATAAGGTGGGTATTATGGCTTACACATCAATTGTGAGCAGTGTATGAAATAATATACATGTATATCCAAAGAATTTGACAACTGGTAAGCAGTCAGTCAAATAATGGCATTGACAAAGGGATCAAGAACATGAAATGGATGGTGGTAATGGTGATGGTATAAGAAACGGAGGAGATGGACCAGGGAGATTGCTCAGTGGTTGAAGCACCTGTCTGGAAAGCTGAAGGAACTGGGTTTGATTCTGGTACCATATGCTGTGCTGGCCCTGCCCAGGGCACAGTGAGCTGGCCACTGAAACCAGGTGTAGTGGTGTGTGCCTATAATTCCAGCACTGGGGGGTTGAAACAGGAGGATCACGAGGAATGCAAGCTGCTTAGTGAGACCCTGTACTAAATACCTAAATTAAACAAGAAAAAAAAAAAATGAGCAGAAAGGAGACAAAAGGGGATGTTTGCATAAGTCCAGGGCCAAGCTATTCCACAAAAATGTGCCATGACACATTTATACATAATTATACAAATGTATATTCATGGTTTTTATGTAAAGCTAAATAATATCCTTGGCACTATGACATTCCAGTCACTCTTCCTGTCTAGTGCAAATCATGTCTCATCAATGCACTGCAACTGGTCCCATGGGATTTATTACCCATTTGATGCAGCTAGTATTTCTACCCAGTCTAACAACAGTGAAAAAGAGAAACCCCATGTCACCAGGCCTGTCAAGTAGCAGGTCGTATTGACTTAACTTCATAAGACCTTGCAGATCTGGCTTAATTCTCCAGTGGCCTTGGCTCAACACAACCCCCACCTTCTAAGTGATACCTAGTCTCTTATCTAGTTTCCAGCCTGAAGCTCTGTCCTGTCTACTTTCTTACTATGCATCCAAGAGTGATATTTTGACACCTGCCCATGTGACACCTCTGCCTTCAATCTGGCATGTTCCAAAAGCCAAGATGGTTTGACTATGACTCTCAATACAAACTGTCTTGCTACCCACCTCGCACATGACACACTTATTGTCCCCCTCAAATTATGACCCTTTCTCTATTTCTGTACTTACTAGATTCTCATACATTATTCCAGTCTGAAGGTTCTTCTGGTGACATCTTATACTCAAATGGCAGAGCCCATTTCATCTACCTATTCTTGAGTAAAGATGTCATTTTCATAACTTCATTTGAAATCCTGTGAAAATATCTTGTTGGTAAGCACCAAATGTTTCTATATACTTGTACATTATCTAATTTAATCTTCCTGACAGTCTTTTGAAGCAATATATCTTTTGTTTCATAGGTGAGGAAGGCTAGAGTTAGTGTGATTAGGTTGACATACTTAAGGGTCACTTAATTAGGAAGTCTTGTATGGTTTGCCTGCCAAATCTCTCAAAGTTAAGTCCGTGCCCACTGTAAATTGCACAACCAATATTTAAATTCAGATTGGCTTGACTCCAAAGTGTCTGATTTTATCACATTTTCTTTCATTAGTTAAATTCTGGCAGATTCCTAAGGGCAAGGGCTGAGTCTACTTTATCTTAGTGCCGCAATCCAGTTAATCAGTACATTGGTTGTAAGCTAAACTTCACATTTAGATTAAGAAGGAAGAGGTCATGGCATCCATTCATCCTAAAAGATAGGAAGCACAGTGTTCACCAGTTGGAATTCCTTTAACCAGGCTTATATCTCAATTTCTCAACATTATCACTTAGAAGTTAAAGGACTTTAAGGGCTGGCCAGATAGCTCAACAGATTAAAGCACTTGCTCAGGCAGACGCAGGGGCCAGGGGTTTGATCCTTTGTCTGCCACACTGGCCCTGCCCCCAGGGTGCACTAAGATAGTGACTGAGACTTGGTATGGTGGAGTGTATCTGTAATCTTAGTGTTTGGGAGGTTGAAAACAGGAAGATCACTATGAGTCGGATCTATGTAGTAAGACCTTGTACTAAATAGAATAAAGAAAAAGAAAAGAAGTTGTAGGACTTGGAATAGGGTAGTTTGTCTAAGTAACAATTGTTAAAATTTTTAATTAGAATAACACATGGCTGTTTTACATGTGGTCCAAGTGAGATAAATATGGATAGTCACTATATTGACTATATAAGGAATGCAAGTTCCTTATATGGGAGTTTTTAGCATTTGTCAGTTCAATGTGCTCTATGATGCAGTCTGTGTAGGGAAGTCAGTTCTTGGCCACAGAGAAGAAAGGGATAATTTGAGGGTGATAACTATGCTTGCTTAATACTCCTGCATGCTTACAACTTGTTTAATGTGGGGCTCACATTAAAATGTACCATCCTTTCCAGAAGATGGAACAAAGTGGAACAAAGCTCCCTTGGCTTCTTCTGTGGCTCCACAAGAATTAATCTGGCTATGCAAGGCCAGGGTACTACAACCAACAGCCATTTGTACTTTAAGAATTTTCCTTTTAGCCGGGTGTGGAGGCAAATCCCTGTAATCCCAGAACTCAGGACTCAGGAGGCTGAGGCAGAAGGATCATTGCAAGTTTGAGACCAGCCTGGACTAAAAGTGGGCTCAAGGCCACCCTGAATATATGAGGAGACCTCGTCCAAAGAAGACAATTTTCTTTTTCCATTGAAACATCTTAACAAATACTGGTCTAGCTTCCTTTGCTGCCATGGCAGAACAAAGACAAACACACACACACACACACACACACACACACACACACACACACACCCTTCCCTTAATGGGCTTCTAGCTTCCTGTTCTTGAAAGCCTTATGATGGCCAAGAAAGGCAACACTCTCCACAGTGCCAGAAAAAAGAAGCTGCATGGGAGAATGAGTCTGGAAAAGGCTGATGGATGATATTTTTAGGAATTACTGCTGTCCATGAGAACGTCAGAGAAAACCACATAGTTCTTGATGATATTGCAAGTGTGTCATGTTTCAACATCAGGTCCATAATTCCTTGACTTAAACTTTTGATACTATTTTTGATACTGTAATATAGTTCACAGGGCTATTAGTCATTATTTCCTTCTTTTCATCAGAAATCTCCAGATTTTTTCCAGTCAGATTTTAATATCATCACGCTAAGTTTCATAGTATCATGTATATTGAATCTATTAGGAGGAAGAGGAGGAGGAGAAACTACTTGCTGTAAAGGATGACATATTATTGTACTGCGTACATTCTGGCTATCATTTCATTCAAGTTACACAACATCTATAGAAGGACTATCAGGGACACCATTTTATTGATGAGGAAATGGAGCTTAAGATGTCAAGCCACTCACCCCAAATGCCATGGTAGAGTCCAATTCAAAAGTATGAGGCTCAGATCGCTGCCACACCATATTGGGCATTCAGTGGTCTTCAACTGTGGAGACACATTTTTCTTCAGGTTGAACCGAGAAAATATGTTATAGCAATGGGTTGCTCAGCAAAATCTTTGATTCAAAGTTCAAGAAAAGGAATTCACAAGAGTTGTTCAGAATAGGATCTGGCATGTGGAAAGTTCTCTGCGAATGAGAACTTTGGTTCCTGTCTGACTATACTTATGCCTAGGAGGAAAAGAGATAGTAGCACTATGGGCGGGGGGCATTTGTTCATCTAAACTCCACCTGTATACTAATAGAAACATAAACTCCATAACTATCAACTTCTTGAAAGAGTACCTTTGAGCTTAGGTCATTGGAGATTGAGCCAAATTGCTTGGAAGAATCTCTCTCTGATTCCTTTTTCATGTTTTCTGTTTCCCTGTGTAGATCAGAGTCCTGAAAAACAAATCTTAGCATGTAAACTTTGAGTAGGGAGGTTCTTGATATCATGCCAACTCACCAAAACCGACAGGCAGCTATAGTTTATCTGCTTATAGTTCATTGACAGTGAGTATCTTCTTTCTCTTCTGTATTCCTATTATTCCCCACTCTTCTAACAGTTGTGATCTTTTCACTATGACATACCTGACCTGATCTCATTTCCTCTAATGCCATCACTTGTCTGACCTGATACCACAAATTGTACAGTGCTTCTTTGTACTCATTATCCTCCCAGGAGCACTTTGAGTATGGTACAATTGACATTTAGAAGAAAACTCCAAACAGGCCTGCAAATGCTACCCAAAAATAAATAGAAGAAGCTTCCAATGTTGGAGTGACTCGACCATGTGTCAGGATTCATGATGCTACCTCTTCCTGCCTAGAAAATAACAATTGGCATCCTCCCTTTGGGGCCTTCTATGATCCATCTTTCACCTTACAGTTGGAATGTTTCTTCCTAATTAGTGATAAAGTTGATTGTTTCACTTTTTTGACAAAATTGCACAATAGCTCCTGGTTACTAAAAATCTTCTTGTCTAAGATTTCAACTGTTCTGCCCAATTCCAAGATCACTCCTTGTCACTTCTTATTTTAATCCCAATATTGTTATTGATATGAATGAGACTAATATTCAACTCTCATAATTAAAGGAGAAGAGATTGAGATTTCTCATGCTTTTCATACATAATGTCTCACCAGAGACATTATGGTGAAAGGCATGTTAGAAAAAAATCTATTTAATTTATAGTGCCTATGAAACCAAGCAAGGAAAAATTGAGAGAGATGGGTTAGAAACTGTATATAGTAGCTCAGACCACATCTCCATGACTAATGCAAACACACCCAGAAGTGTGCTTTACTAATCTTTGAGGTACTTCTTAAAAAAATGAAGTTGACAAACCAGGATTAACAGTCACAATCCACACCTTGGCAACTTCACACTCCAAAATAAATTTCCTTAAACCACACTTAAAGAAAGACAACCATAAATTCATAATTTCAAAATTTCATCTAATATAATACAACTGTCTCTTGTTCATGTGGAAGTGTGATAATCCCTTGCTCAAAATTTCAACAGTTCTAGTATTTTTTCTCAAAAGCCCAAATCCAACTCTCTTCTGAGACTCAAGGCATAGTCTTAGTTGTAAAACTCTGTAAAGATAAAACAAAAATTCATAAGTTATGTAGTCCCAAGGTACAATGACACAGGGTAAAAACATTCCCATTCCAAAAGAGAGAAATGTGAGAAGTTTGAAAAGATTAAAAACAAGACAAAAACCAGCATGGCACATATTAATCCTACAGATTGGACTGGGGAGATAGCTCCATGGTCTAAGCACTTGCCTGGCACTCACAAGGACCCAGATTCAATCCCCAGTACTGCTTGCAGTGCTGGCTTTGGATCCTGAGCCCTGGAAACAGCCTGGTCACCAAAAATCAGGGAGACAGAGACAGGAGGACCACTGAGTCTGAGCTGCACAGTGAGACCCTGTACCAAATCAATCAATTAATCAAGTCCATCTGCCAGAACATGTTATGTTATAATGCAAGGTTCAAAGAGCATAGGTGGCCCTGCCCCCATAGCTTCACCAATAGAAGACCACAGTATCTCTCTTTTGGGTGGGCTTTATACATCATTTTCAGCTTTCCTTGGCTGATGGTCCACATTCCAGTGCAGTCGTGTGATCTGCACTGCACCTCCTGCTTTATTTCTGCAGTTTCATGCATGGCTCTTGCAAGAGCTCCTAGCCTATTATCCCTGACCTTCATCCCACATTCTACATAATAGTAAAACTAGCATCACTGGATGATGCCAATGTATGCTATCAGGTAACATAGGAGCCAGGCTTCCTTGGATGATGGATGCAGCTACCTCTGAAAAACTGGACAGTTAAGCATGGTGAAATGAATACTGCAAAACCAATTCCTTAGGAGGCGCTTCTTGAGGAGGGATCCAAGGCACTGAGTTCTCAAATGAAGTTCAATGCATTTCCATGCTTGATCTTACCATTGTTGGGTCTTTCTGACTCCTGAGGTTCCCTCAAGACACCTTTCCTCTCGCCCTTGTGCAAAATGCCTGGTTTCTCTTTGATGTTGCTATTCTCTTTAACAGCCACACCTGCTTTAGCTCCAGGTTTACACAGGATTCTTTCCGTGCCAAAATTCAAATTTTTCAATTTTTTTCTGCTTCTTTTCCTTGATTATCACTATAATCTGAGTTAAAGCAACTGAAAATACCCATGCCACAGCCTGAATACTGGACTGTCTTGAAATTTCTTCCACTAGATTGACTACTCTTAAGCTCAGTCTTCCGAAAAGTTTCAAGACATGGGAAAAATGTAGACCTTTTCCCCATAGGGTGTTACACACTGGTCTTAGTTTAACAATGGAGTCCTTGCTCCACACTGAAACCCCTTTATTCTGGCCTTTACTCTCCTCATTTCTATCAGAATTCTGGACTTCTGAGCTTTAACAAAATTTACCCATGAAACTATGTTCAACATTTAATAGGTTCTCTACCATTCTTCTCCAAGCCTTTCTAACATCCTTTCATGAACTAGTTTCAAAGGCTTCTAAACCCTGTGGTGAGACAAAGTCACAGCAATGGGCCCACTTCTCACATATAAATTTTCTGACTTATTCAGATTTCTGATCAGTCAGGCTCAATACCCAATACTCACGAGTTAGAGATTGAATGTCCTCATAGTTCTCTTCATGAGTAGCTGGCCTCAAGATAGAGGCACCATGGTAAAAAGGCATACTCAAGTAAAGCCACTTAATTCATGGTGATCAGGAAGGAGAGCAGAGGAAGACTGCTAGAGAGGACTGAGCCAAGTTCTTGCCTTAGTGTCCCATCCTCAGACTTCTTGGGGCCTGCTTTGCTCACCTCTTAGATGTGTCTTAAGCCAATAAAACCTACACAACAGTACTAATGGTCCCAGTTCCTATACAGAATTAAAGTGCTTTCAACTTTCGAAGGAAATGTTCTCTGTGCTTCTGCTCATAATTTTTGCTCTGGCCAAAGAAAATACCACCTTTCTCACATGTGTCAGGCTTATCCCTCCCCAGTCTGTGTTCATTTATCATTTTTTTCAAGGAAATATTCAGTGTAGCTCAGGTTGAACAAGTTCATAGAACCCACATTCTTCCCTCAGCATAGCCTGAAACCACCAGGGCTGTTTCTGTGTAATAACTATTAGATTCTAAGTTCCCTGAAGTTGAAGAATTCACTGTCTTTAGTGGCATTTCCCATTTCTGACTCATAGTATCTATTCACTATCTGTTCAGTGAATAAACAAACACATTTCACTGGTAAGAAACACTACTAAAGCAGAAAGAGAGACAATAGGAATCTTTAATGCACAGAAAGTCCTGCAGGGAGTTTGGGTATACCCACAGGTAGCAGAAAGAAGCAGAAGACCTGCAAACTTAATAATGAGAGAGAGAAAGAGATTCCTCAAAAACCCAAGTTTCCTCACTTCAACAATCCTTGTAGCTTCCTTTATGGTGCTGAAGAGGTCGAATTGTCTCTCCACAGGTCTCCTCCAGGGCCCATGGGAAGAAGGAAGCTGAGTGTGGCAGGAGGAAGACAAGGTCTTCACCTAAGAGCTTTTGCCTCCTCATTGACTGTCATCCATAAGAAAGTTTTAAAAAGGAGAGAGATCTGATAGAGTCAAATAATATTTTTAGAAAAAATAAAAGAGAAAATGAGTAATTCCATTGGTTAAAAAGTTCTCTGTCCACTATCCACAGGAGAAAGAGTTTGCTTTGGCCTTGCTGGTCACTTCATCTGCTAGGCTCATCCTCAGCTGTTCCCAGCCCACCCAAGGTCCCAGGATCCATGAGAGTACTGCTCCTCCTAGGAGAGTCTCTGTGCTCACGGAGGGCAGTAGCCTCCCTCACCGTCCCTTGGACTCCCCATACGTGTTTCGGGGCATGGACACCATCTTCTCCTCGCACGTGATTTTGGTGTCCTTGAGGATGCTGTACCACACCATGCCTGCAGGCCGGCCCTCTTCACTGCGGCAGAACAGGTAGGGCACGGTGTCCACACGGCTCTGGATGTAGGCGCTGCGCAGGAGGCTGGAGCAGTGGCTGCTCACCCTCTCCAGCCGCCTCAGGATCAGGTGGGCCTTCCTGAAAGGTATGAGAGGCAGCAGAGTTCAAGGGAAAAAAGTCCAGATGAAGAGTTAGGCCTTTGGGGTGGTAAATAAAGGTCAATAGACATCTGAGGACATCTGTCTCAATGACTTTTGAACCATTCCTAGCTTAAATGTGTGGTGTTTTATATACCTATTGAAAACTTACCTTGAAACCTATCATTTTCCACTGTGCAAGTGTAAAATGAAAAGAGGGATATGTTTTGATTTAATCTTCATTTATATGAGACACCTGGGAGTTATAAGATCACTAGCCTTGGGGTTCTGACCAAATAGAATTTTCTTTATTTGTTTGTTTGGTTTGGTTTGTTTTTTTCATTTGTGTATCAGGTACGGGTCTTACTACACAAATCAGACTAGTGGTGATCCTTCTGTTTCCAGCTTCGTCAGCACTGGGATTACAGGCATGTGCCACCACACCTAGACTCAGTTGCCTGCGTGACTGAGGGGTGTCCCAGGGGTGGGGTCAGCATGGCATGGAGGATTAGAAATCAAATCCTGGTCCCTGAGCTAACTAAAGCAGGCGCTTTGATCAATAAGCTACCTTGCCATCCCTCAAACAAAAATTTTAGCAATTATTTTTAAATAACCACAATAATGACCACTAAAGGTTAATGCTTGCTATCAGACAGGCATTGCTTTTGCATTTCATGTACATATTAAAATTTGCATTTATCTTTGCATCAGTACTAAATGTGTATTGTTCTTCACTTTTATTTAACAGGTGAGGAACCCAAGAAAGATTTGAAGAAGTTGTTTTCCTTCACTGATGTTTAACATCAAGTTCATATCTGCAGTTGGACACTGGAATTGGGGCCTGAATCCTTACAATGTTCTCTCCCAACTTTTGCTTTCTTATTCTCTCATATCTTTTTCCTAGTCATGAAATCTAGAAAACTTGCCCTGTATACTTCTCTTTCATCAAAGTCTAAAAATAAATGTCCCTAAATTAGAACTTTCCTGTGTCCCATTTTTCCCTATTGCTAAAATAGTGACCACAGTCTCATCCTCATAGTTTGGTTGTGTGAGATTATATGTGAGAAACATCCAGTGGTTGACACTGAGTAAGCTTCTAATAAATAATAACTGTGAATATGACAATTATTATAATGATGCTCAGAATCAAGAATAAATGAATACCAATCTTAGCAAGAACTGTTCTATAGTTTAGTGGTCATAATTAGGAATTTATTTAGAACATTTTATCAAGCAACAGAGAGGGGACCCATGAGAGGGCTGAAAGCTATGAAGAACTAACACTAGGGTTTTCCCCATCAGTAATGTCAGTAATTCTTGGTTTAGGAGGAATTGTGCAGCTGTTTAGCAGCGTGCTGGGACCTTAGCCCTAGATATGACAACAACATGCTGGTCTGAACAATAACATCAGCTCCAGTTATTGGAAGAGGGAGCAAAATGACCTAGCCTCACTAAAAATGTGGAGAATTAGGCTGGGAGAGAGGAAAAATGACTTTTCTTCAGGTCACATGACAAGCCAGCCTCATTGTCAAGGGTCTGTCTCACCTTTGTCTGTGTCCAGCTTCTTCAAGACACCTAGAAATCCCGTGAAGCTAAGTCAGCGTCTTCCTCTTGTGCTGCCCTCTCCATGCCCTTCTCAGACCCAAATGGGAAAGGTATTTTATGACAAAAGACCCCACAAATGGGAGACTGTGTTAGGCACCTGCATGGTGGCTGAAGAAAGCACCAGGATTATGTGTTATGTTTTGTGGGCACAATTTATGAGGTGCCTTTCAGAAAGCCCTCTTTGTATAGTTCACCACTTGGGTGGAATAGTTCCTGAGTTGCCAGGAATCCATCACTTCATAATTGTACTCTGCTCACAGGCCTCCCGCATCTAGGAAAAGTGCATCCCTAAGAGGAGTTTAAGGGGCTAATATCTCATTTCTCTTTGCATTCTTGCTCTGTTCTTTAATTGCTCTGTATCCTTGGGAAATTTATTACACATCACTAGATTTACTTCTTTCTTTGAAAAAGGGACTGTTCTGTAGTTGAAGGAGGTAAGATAATAAAGCCCCAAACTGAGCATGATCTTCCTTCCAATTAGGATTCAGTGGGAAAGACAAAGAGTTGCAGTACAGGAGACAAAACAGAAAACTGACACAACAGCAACAGAACCTGTACAAAGGCAGAAGAAGGTGCCTTATACAATTGGGCATATCCAAAATAGCCTCATAATGGAAAGAGAACTTGTGTCAGGTCTTGCAAATGAATGTCAGTTAGATAAAGAGGATGTCAGATGCACAGGTGATGTCATTGGCCATAGAGTTAAGTGACAGTATTGAGTCTGAGAATCTATGGCTGGAATACAGTGGAAAACAGAGAGGATCCAGTTGGCACATCAGCAAGGTCCTAGCCGGGTCTCCAGAGCATAAGATTATGGAGCACACAGGAGCCCTTGGCAGTGGCTGCTCAGACTCATGTCTCTGTTCAGCCACTTTCCACCTGCATGACAGTGTGCTTCTGCTTTACTATGTTTCCTCAGTTTTCCTATAAAAGAGAATGGTAGCTATATATAATACAACTCAAAAATATAAGAAACTATAAGGCCTTTATATAGATAAAGGCCTAGATAGATAAATAGGTAGATGATAGATAGATAGATAGATAATATAGCTAAATAATAAGTAAAAAAGTAATGTGAAAAATAGATAAATAAAACTAGAGATATTGTCTCAAGCATAAATACATAGGGGAGTAACTAAAAGAGCTTAAAGAAGCAAAGTAATAAGTTTAGAGCTGGATTAAAAAAAAATTGGCTGCTTTGAGAATTGAATAGGAAAAGGGCAAATCTGTCTGCAAGAAACAAGAGAGAGGAGATATTCAGGTGTTGATTATCTGCCTTGTACTTAACATTAGGTGCTTGATTTTGTCTATGCACTGGCAAAACTCTCTACTTCCTTTTATAATCCATGAAAAAGGAATACCACATTTCTCACCTCACCAGTTAAGTGGGTGCTAAGCAAGTTAAGATATGTAAACTTTTTCAAAGTTATCACTTAGAAATAATAGAAAAACTTATATGGTACCCAATTAAAAGGAAGAAGCAATCATCAGCATAATGAACACCACCACTACTGCTATCAACCTTAGGTTATTAAGTGTTCTTTGTATTTCAGGCACTGGGGATACTTAGGATTGGTTTGTGCCTTAAATGTCTTCATCCTGCATTGGCAGAAGAAAGATGGAGGTACTAGTGGTCTCCAATTCAAGGGAAAGGTGCTGCATTGGAAAAGGCAGAAGGGACTGTGGGAAAACAGATGGGCAGCTGGACAAGGCTCCCCAAAGGATGTCACAGCTGAGCCAGGTTTTCAGTAATCAAATAATACGTGTGAGACAGATGAAAAAGGCTATCGCAAATAGACTCAAGATAGTGTAAACCACCAGTCACTTAAAGTGGCTGGTTACAAATAATGAGCAAGAGGCCAGTGAGCTGAGAAAAGACCAGAGTTTCTGGACTCCTGTGGGCCATGTTGAAGAATTTGTACTTAATTCTTTGGCAAACAGAGGCCAACTGGAGGCTGATTCAGGCAGTCACAGAAATAAATAATAAATACAAAACAGGGTGGGAAAGCACAATTCTTCCTTTGTGTACACCTGCTTTGCTTCCAAAGGCACAGCCTTTTCTTCAGGGAGAATCTTGGGATTCAGCTGGACAAATAGTCTTTTGTGCAGATGGAAAAACTGAGGGCTGGAATGACAGAATGATTTGTCTTAATTGTCATAAATTAATAACTGATGGATGTAGAACCAGACTGCACAGAGCACAAGTTCCTGACTGCACAAGCAACACGAAGCTTGTTGCCCGCATGCCACAGCTGGCTTTGTTGGTCTAACTGAAAGCTCTAAGAGGTACATCATCACTGGTGGAGTCAATGAGTTTCATCTCTGAAGATGAGTTTCATCTCTGAAGACCAAAATTCAAATCATGACCCTAATGTAATGACTACATAGATAACAAGCAAGTTCTTCAATGCCACTCACTCTTAGTTAGCACAGCAGTAAAGGGTAAATAGCAGTATTGCTACAAGATAATGTGGGTAATGTTCTTGCTCTAAGTGAACACTAGCCATGATTCAAAGTAGCATTGATATTAGGAAGGACGTGGACTTCAGTGCCCATAAGGGCAAGTCGCTTGACCTCCCTGATCCTCTTTCTTTTGCTTATGAAATGAGAATGGAGATACTTACTTCATAGGGCAGTTATTGAGCTGGATGAAAAGACTAACATAGGCATGAAGCACCAAACGCAGTATAGAGCAGGTATGAAACCAATGCTCAGGAAGGCAATAAAGGCAGGAGAATGCAGAAGGCAAAGCCACAGAGAGGACTGGAGGAGGGAAGGCCAGAGAGGCGAAGGTGGTAGAAGGGAGACCGAAAGAGAGTGCTGGGTAATACACTGCAGATAGTAGAGACCCTGCGATGCTTTGTGTCTATTGTCCCCTCAAAGCTTCACATACGTTATGGGGCAGACACAGCTTGAGGGGCAGCACATGGCTCAGGGGTATGGCCAGAGGACCAGGGCGGGGCTTGAGGGGCAGGGCCACAGAGGCACAAACCATTAAACTGACAACATGTGCCTCCCCCACCCTAGGCCTGGTGACCTCTCTTTGAGGTATGGAGGGAATCACCCTAGACACGGTAGCTCCCCAGGTGTCCTATAGTGTAGGACAGCAGTGTTTTGAGATCTTGCTATGCATTTCAGTTTGCTTTAAACTGCGAAACTTCCAGTAACTGTGAGCTAAATAAACCTTTCCTTCCCTAAGCTTGAGTGTTGGGTATTTATCCCAGCAATGAGAGACAAGTAACTAAGACCCACAAAGAAAAAGCTAGGCGTGCTTTCTCTGACAAAGGTCAGTGTGACCACTTTTTTCAAATACCAGACATGAAATCTTCCTCAGTGGAAAGCAAGAGGTGTAAAAGGGACATCATGCATAAATTTATCATATATTAACAGGCATGAATGAGAGGAATGGCTTGTGAAGGAATACTGCCACTTCTCTGGGAATAGTAGAACCTTTCACCAACCACTCTATTACCAGAACACTTAACCTTTCAGCTGTTGACACAGATACCAGACAGAGACTTAATTTCTAAGGGAGACTTGAGGTGGAGGAAAAGTTGAGCTTAAACATCTCAGGGTTAGTTGACTATGTATTAATGAGAGGCAAGGGCATGACACAGTTGCAAAAATTTGCAACACAATTTCCTGAAGAGGAGAGGGAAGATTAAAGAAAGTAATGACCTTGTTCATGCGGCCCTAAGAGGGTCACTTCTAGAGAATCTTGGTCATTTCTGGTAAGAAAGATGCAGTCAAATAGTAGGGAAGTCAGCATGTTGAAGGGTGCCCTGAAAACAGTCCTGCTGGGCTCAAAACATGAATAGAAGGGAAGATGAGATCTAGATGCATAATTATGTTCTATCAACTGAAGAAAAACTGAGGGTCAGGGATGATAATGACAAGGTGACTCCCTCTGTGCCATAGGCAGTACCCAGGCATCCATGGGAATGAACTCGTCTGGGAAATGACATTTAACTTACAATGAAAATCTTGATCATATACTTTATCCTCAGTCTACAGGCTGCTATGATGAGTTGTCACCATTCGTGTGACAAAATGTTAGAAGAGTATCTCAGATCTCTGCTGTATGGCACTCAAGAGTTCTCGATGAAGCTCCTCCAACATTAACAAAAGGAAAATTGGGCTCAACATAATACTAATGAAATCCTAAATCTATGTTGTTCAATAGGGTTGTAGGTTCCCTGTCACTGGAGATGATCAGCTATGTTTTGGAAAGGACTCTGCTGGGGAGTTAGAATAGCTGCTTGTTGGTACGGTGTGTCAACCTGCTTGGTTCATAGTGAAAATGTCATCTGACTTGCATTGAATGTGCAACTAACCAAGAAGCTGATGTGCCACAATTGTCCAAGCACCAAGTTCCTGAAATGGAAGGACCATGCTTGCTGAGGTTCTACTCACAATAGAAAAGTTATGCTGAAATTCCATCCTTGCGGTGTCTTCCAGAACTTCCCCCAAAACATAAGCTACTTTCTCCCCTAGGTTGCCAAAACATTTTAGTTTCCTCCCAAGACCAACAGCATAGTGTCTTTTTGCTATGTATGTGTCGTATGGTGTAATGCATTACATTGAAAAGGATGCCAGTTTGATATCAGAGAACAATATTTTGAATTTGGGCTGTCACTCCCATTACCTGTACAACCTTGCATGATTTATGGAACCCCATCTGTTGATTAGTCTTCAAAATCTATTATGCAAAAGTTGGAAATGAAATGTAAATGACAGGGACCACAGTAGGCACTCAACTAATATTTTCCAGCCATTTTTTAAACATTATATGGCTGCTTTGGTATCTACCTCTTAACTGTGCAAGACAAGGGATTATTAAATATGAATTGACTTGACCTGAGGAAACTCTTAGTCTTAAACTTTCAAACTACAGTAATTATCTAGCAGGGGTTAATAAAGGCAATGAAATGGCACAACAACATCAGGCAGACCTGGGAAAATAATTATGTGAGTAGGCAAAAGGCTTATACAAATTCATGCAATAACAAAATAATTGAAATAGATTTAGTTGATGTTTAATAAAGCAATATACTATTGATTAGATAATACATTTATCAAAAAGATAATATATTGATATCTGCTTCATGGAAAAATATCCATGTGATATATTACATATCCAGCCAATGTACAATACTTTTCCAGTATGTCATTTTGTGGAAACAGGCAGGTAACACAAGGCAGAGTGTATATATATATATATATACACTTGTTAAGCATGATAGAGATTATGGAGATGGAGATGTGATAATAGATACAGACACATCATTAAGCTTCTGTTTCCCTTCTCCTAGAAGAAGTACCTATACCCATATCCATTTCCACATATGGAAAGATATGTATGTACTGTTACCAACTTATAATGAGGAGGGTTGGGGTCATGGGGTTTATAGGGTATAAAATTTTCATGTTCTATTTTTTATTCTTCCATATCATTTGTATGCTATATAATAAGAATTATTTAACCCGAAAGAGACAATAAAATCTGAAAGGTACAGTAGATATTCTGATAGGGAGGGAGAGAAACTGGGATGAAGAAAAGGCTGAAAGAAAGAAGGGGAAAAGATATATTTAGGTATATATGTGCAGGATAGGCTGGATAATTGTACTTATTTCTGCTGATCTATTGAAAGGAGCAGTTAATATTTATTTTTTTAATTTTTTTTTCTTTTCAATTTCACATAGCTTTCTTTTTGTTGCTGTTTTGTTCCACTTTTCTAACCAATTTTGTAGGCTTATATCTAAAAACCTAAACAAGTAATGTGAAGATAGCATCACAAGGTATAGCAACCATTGTTAAATTTCTATTACTTTGTTTAACAAAACTTTGTATCATCCCTAATGTTTTTTTCTATTTTATATTATTTTAAAAATTCAAAAGAAATATAATAAAATTTTACATTAAAATAAAATGAATTATTTTGGAACATCGCTTTGAAAACATAACTATATACATATATTAAAGCTAGTGTGATAAATTTGTGTAATGCTATCATGGCTTTATAGTTTCCCAATTAATTAGTATGATTTTTCAGAATAAATGAACATTAAAATTGTAGCCTCAGATCACCCTTCTGCAAAAACCAGAACATCAGAAACTCAGGTACTATCTGGGAATATGTCCTCAACATCAGGTTTGAAATGTGACATCCGACGCACCTGCTGAGAATGGTTTCTTTCTCCTCATTCCCGCAGAACAAGCCGTGAGAACTTTTCAATCATTCAATTCCTTGCTGATGGAAAAAATGACTAACCCAAAACTGCTCTACTTGGGCTGAGGAATTTCAAGATGTTAACTGAGCAGTAAAGAAACATATTCAGAGGAAATTCCAAGAAATTTAACCCCAGATATCAAGAGACTTAATCCAAGGAAGAAGCAAATGCCATCAGGGAAAAATGCCCATTGGTGTTCTAGGTGTGCTTATTTTCACTAAGCATGCAGCATGGGTCTGCTAATTTCAGAGAGGAAAGGTGCCTTGTCTTGCTATCCTTAGAAAGATCTCAGGTTGAACCAAGCCTGTGGTCATATCTAGGATCTTTTAGCAATGTATGCCATGGAAAAAAAAAGGGACTGACAGTACAAATATACCATTCCTATTGTGGATTGGTTGATTTCACTCAAACACAATCTCTTCAGATACTTGCTCTCTTCTTTCTATCAATTAAATCAGATACAACTGAAAGCTGACAGAAGCCCAAGTGTCCAATGATGTTCTGCCCTGAGCAACTTCTGGTCCCTGGCCACCTATAAGCTCAGTTTTTCAAATCTCCTAATAGGAACCTTATGGCTAGGACAGCTGTGTGTCAGCAGGTCTTCTTTGAGCAACTGTTTGCAGTAACCAATAGTTGTCATGAAAACCAGGCTCTGGGGAACACCAGCCTGATAGATTTAGGAGACAGAGGTAAGATATACCATTTTGTCACTCAGTTATATGGGGATATGTAGCCATAGCTCCAGGGAGGAGGTGAAAACATTTTGTAGTTGTGTCATTATATAGGCCAAGAGCATCCTAGTAAAGTTCATCCCCTAATATCAGCCCTTAGTGTGATCCTGGAAAATCCCTAGGAAACTAGCCCCTGAGAAACAAGAATGTGTGGGGGCTGAAGGTATAACGCCACTCGTGGTGTGCCTGCTCTCTGGTCTCCATGATCTTCAGGTTTCCCGATGCCTTTGCTTCCCAGCTGGAAGGGACTTTGGAATTAAGCACTTTATGTGAGACATGAGTCCAGAAGGAGGATGGAATTTGCTCACAATAAGTTGGCGACAAAGCTGAGGTACACCCAACTCCCAGAAATATCTTGCTCTCTCTCTCCTTTATACTTTCTCATGTTGCAAACTTGCTAACCCTTCAGGGGAAGAACAAATTTACTCAGAGTCCTCCTTTTGGGGGAAAAAAAAAAAAAACACTTTTCCTTGGCACCTAGGAAAGAGAAAAAACAAACTCCTTAATACGACTTACAAAAGTGACCCTGATCTGACCCTTGCTATGTTCCATTACAACTGTAGCCAGTGGTGCAAAATGGATTTTTATTTGTTTTTTGTTTTTTTTTTAAATGGAACTTTAAAAGTTAGGAATTATTTTTTAATTTTAGAGTCAAATGGCAAAGGATTAAAAAAAAGAATAAAAGTGAGTTATGTACATGTACCAGCTCCCCAAAATTAATGTAATCACTGTGAACTACAAACATGAACTAAAAATGACTAGGAGACATTGGACCACTAGTCATGCACAGCTTACACTGTAGTGGAGGAGAGGTGCTGCATATGCACACACATAAGCTATCGCCACTACAACCAGCAGTGAGTTCAATGCAGTGATTTAAAACATGAGGGTGTAATGATCAAGTGGGTAGACAATTTAGAGAATTCTCTGACAAGGTAGCATTTTCTCTAAGCCTTCAAGTTCAATATAAGATACACTTAGGAAAAAATAATTGTACTGATACAACATAATCATTTGGCTGAGTTTATCTAGATCATTTTATAGACAAGACTTAAGGCAAGACTTAGGGGCAGCACATAGCTAGACAGAGAGAGTAGAAAGGTACTTTTTTGATTCTTGTTGACATGACAATGTGAGATGCTGGGGCAATCTCAGATCCTTTCGGGAAGCCTAGAAAGACAAGGAGAAAGGTGGGTGACATGCATCAGGGCTGGTGTACAGTGGCTGGGTGCTGGCTTAGGGAGGTTAGTAGGTTATCACAATCCACTACCGGGTGGGTTGCCTGGCCTCTTTGGGCAGACAGGAGGCATTTCTCAAGGATTTATGTCTGGGAGGATCATAAAGGATCCTAGCAGGTTGTAAATACAACATCAGGAATGATGCTTGGGTTTAAGGCATACACAAGCTTCCTGAACCTTGTGGGGAAACCCAATAAAGTGCAGTGCCATTTTTGGTTCATGAGCAAGGCAGAAGTGAAGATGACTAACATCACATCCTTCATCTGGGGTCTCTGCTTCTGCCTGCCAGTCCACTTCTTTTAGCTTTTATCTTAAAGAACATTCCTTTCATGTGAAAGGGAGCTAAAGTCCAGGACCCAAAAGGACTGATAAGGCCTCAACCTTTTATTGTTTGACTAAGCACTCATTTCATCTCAACTCATCCCTTAAGGACCTCAAATTCTTCGAAGGTCATTCTAAGTGTTACTGGAGAGTCCAGGGTGAGAGTACAAGGCAGAACCAACTTTCTTGCCAAACTGAGCATCTCTGAGCAGTGCATGTAATCTCACTGGACATCACTTCCCACCACACAGTACATAGGATGAGCATCCTACAGCTGCATTTGGAAAGTGTTTCAAGCACACCATGCAGGAAGCCATGCAGTTATCTGCAGCACCACTAATGTTACTCCAGCTCAGACAAGCCTCCCTCTTGCCTCAACTCCTCTAGCCCTTCCTTCCAACTGTGGTCAGAGGGTCAGAGTGACCTTTCTATCTCAAAGATCTGACAATGTCACTTACCCCTGCCCTGGCCCCACCTCCCTGGAAAAACATTTGAAAAGCCAACCCTGGGGAGATAATCCAAACTCCTTAACCCTACTTAAAGGGCATTCAGGATTTGGCCCCTGCTGACCTCTTCTTTCTTATCTTTTCCAACTCCTGCAGTCAGACACTACACGGAAATTCTTGAGTTCCTCTAAAAACAGAGCTTACTGAAATGTAGGAGTCATTCTGGGGTAAAGGGTTTGAGGTGATATTCAAGGTAATTGCAAACCTAATACTAAAAAATATGAATCAAATTTGCAAACATGCTTAGGTTATCTCCTTCATTCTCTTCCCTTCCTTCTGGTTACTTCAAAATAATGCCTTGGTTTGGAGCTCTATCTGTACTTCTCATGCTAATTTTCCTTTCATAGGGACAGCCTCAGGTTCTGCTAGGGTTGGACATGTTTGTTTCCTTCATCTTCTCTTGTTGCTTTTCTACTGTGCTGGTGTTAGTTCTTAACAATGATTAGGTTTAATTTCTATTATGGGCAGGTGGGGCTGGTTTTCTTTCCCTAAAATGGTACAGTGTTTTCTATTCAAATACATTTCTGGTAAGAAGTCAATCTAATTCCCATGTTCAGACCTGACAACTCTGCTGATCGCCACTCTTATTCATCTGACCAAGACTATCATCAGCTGATGAGGGAAAGATCAATGAAATCCATTGGAAGCCAGAAGGAGCTGCCCCTTAGCTCACAGTCCTTGTCCCATACCTGGGCCCCAGCTCATCCTCACTGCGCCAGACAAAGTCGCCAAACTTCTCGTAGTGAGAGTTGTAGTGGTGCTGAACTCGGAACAGCATGGAGGCCGAGACTTCCATCAGTGTGTTGTAGGCTGTCTGCTGCTCCTTGCCGCTCGTGTACCCATTGTATAGGTTGTATATCTTATCGGCTACCTCTGAGAGGGAAGAAGTACAGGAACAGATCACTGAGCAGTTGGGAAAAAGGGAAGACCAAAGCCTGGCTTGTTCTGAGGAAGCCTGGCTTGTTCTGAGGAAGCCTGCTCTTCTGAAAGTTCACCTGCATGGCCCATGGGAATAAACAAATCTTGACCACTTCCTGCATATACATTGTCTTGGGCTGTGCAGTTTTCTAATCTACTATCTGTGTAAAACACAGTATACTCGGGAGGTGCTTTGGACAACTAAATTAGAGTGACTGCAAAGCATTCATTATATGGTGTGGTATAAAAATACTTATACTTACAGGTTTCACTATTGGTATTACTGTACTCATGGTGCAATAGGAAACTGCAAACGAAGGCACAGGTTTAAATTCACTGACTTGGTTCATCTCTGCATCTTCCTCCAGGTTTGCCGAAGTATTTATAACATGTTTCCATAGTCAGTTCTGGCTGGTCCCTGCTCAAAAACCTTTTAAAGAACACCCAGGCTTTTCTGCTTGTCATTCAGGGCCATTTCTACTTCCTCAGTCACTTGTACTAATCAGTGTGCTTTAAATTCATCTCAAGTAGAAGGCACATTCCCTCAGCCTTGAAGGCTCCGATAAATATCTATGTGCGTCCACAAATCATCACTAATGATGATTGCCCATGGGTGAATCCACCAGAATTAGAATCATGATGGGAAATGCTCTTATTTTGAACTAGTTTCCATTTGAATCTTTGTTTTAAGTTTTAAGCATGTGTATGTATTATTTTACAATAATCATGATTAAAATAAGAAAAAAAAAACACAAATCCCCTCCTTTCTAGGGTCAATCGAGCTCTCTGTTCTTGTCTGGCATTATATAAAACATTTGTTTCTCAGCCTCTGATTGAACCCTTTGTGGACATGTTTGTCTCTCTATCCAGAGAGTGAAATCTTAAACAGGATAGACTTGTTTTCAGTATTTTGCTGCATGACAGTCTCAGGAAGTATTTACTCAATTTAAAGTAGCCCACTAGGACTTATTGATACTGCTACATTCTGTCAACCTAGATATGGAAACTGTGTCTACTTATTGCCTTCATATACAATAGATCTTTTGCTTAGTTGATTGCATTTTTTCAGGTTTTCCCCATTAGTGTTTACAACTGCCTGGAGTGGGAGAGGGACAGCAAGAAGACTTACTCTTGCATTCAAACTGTGGCTGACACTCACTCATAGTAGCTCTGTGCTGAGGATTTAAGGCCATCACTGGGCTGGATGGATCAGTGTGTTGTGATCAGCTAATCATATCTGCCATGGTACAAAAAGAAGAGCAAATGGTCTTCTGGGAATCACCTATTTGCTAGCTCTAGCATAGAGTTAAGTGAAAGAAAGCACTAGGTCTCTAAGAAAGTTTTAGGCTAAGGGTCTCTGGCCCTGTACTGTTTCTACTTAGTCAAATTATAGAAGAGTAAATCTGCCCTGTAGCAAAGGTTCAGTTTCTCAGTCTCCATGTTTTCCCCTACAGCTTGATTGTGTAGTCCCAGGTTCCTCCTCCTCCCTTAGCCTTAACCTGGGAAGTGAGAAAGGGGTCACCAACCTTCGGCCTTGTTGTCATCCACCAGTGGACAGGCTGTCCTCAGGGTCACTGTGCTGAGCTCTGAGTGCCTCCCTCGTGTGTCCACAGCATACAGAGTGAACCTAGAGCACAGCAAGGAAACAGAGAGCTGATTGGGCTGAGACTCCTCAGAAGACCCTGGGAGGTGGAAGGAAAACTATAAATCGCAGTGCAGGAGTATTGGTCAAAAACTCAGGAATGCTCAAGCTGCAAAATAAATTATTATTATTCTTTTTTTCCGAATTGCAATTATAAAGCATTTATTGAGCATCAAATGCCTGCTGGGTACTTTACACTTAATTACCTAATTTACAATTTAACAAGCCTAAAAGGCAGAGATCTATTATTAACCACAACTTCCTGTGTTCTCAAAGTTATCGAGAGAGAGAGAACAGAGGTTTCAACTCAACATATGCCCAAGACCTAAGAATTCATCCTCCATGCTATCATATTGTCTGAACATAATTGTTTATATATTCCCTCATTCATTCATTCATTCATTCATTCATTCATTCATTCATTCAACAAATACTTATTGAGGGCTACGTGCCTTGAGTTATTTTAGTGCTAAGCATCTAAATGTGAGCAGGAAAGCCAAGTTCACTGCTGTCTAACTCTAACTGAAAAGTAAACAAGTCATGAACACGGTAGCATAAGCTCAGGTGCTGTGAGGATGATGGAAAGGGTCACAAGATATGACAAATGTGAAAAACATAAATATGGTGGTGGGAGATGCATGCGTTTTAGCCAAGGTATTTGATGAAGGATTTCTTGAAGACAGAAAAATTAGGCTGATTCTTGAATAAAGGCAAAGA
This sequence comes from Ctenomys sociabilis, assembly GCA_004027165.1. NCBI lineage: Eukaryota > Metazoa > Chordata > Mammalia > Rodentia > Ctenomyidae > Ctenomys > Ctenomys sociabilis. The sequence continues at coordinate 146,664 of PVKA01001238.1, forward strand.
ACCAGCAGTGGAAGGGAAACTTGGGGCCGGAATACTCTAGGCGAGAAGAAGGTCAGTAAGTGCAAAAGCCCTGAGAGTAAAGGACACAGAATGTTGCAGGAATAGAAAGCTAGTGTGGCCAGTGTTAAGTGTCATAAGCAGAGGGGGTGGAGATGTTGTAGACTGTGGCCCAGAGTCTCAGAGCCAGTGTAGCCACAGAACATGTCCCCACTTCCCTTTGATGTCACCTGTAGTTCAACCCTGTATTGGCGGGAGTAGAAATAGGCCAAGGTTGCAGAAAGGGAGTAGTGGTTGTGTAGTGCATTCAGGTGTCATCTAGAGCATAGAACTCTGTCTAGAGCAGCCTCTGTCTGCCGAGAGGAGGCTCTGTGCCCATTCATAGCTCCACATTTCTGAATTCTGTACTTTCTACAATACTAAGGAGAGAGCACAAAAAACCTTTCTAGAGGAGGTAAGTGGCCAGCAGTACCCCTCATGCCTTGGAGTGGCCTATCCTTGTTTACCCTCCTTTTCCATCTTTTTTTTTTTTTTGAGACAGGGTCTCACTATGCAGTTCAGGCTGGCCTTAAGCTGACTTTGTAGCTCAGGCTGGTCTCGAACTCACAACAATCCTCCTGCCTCAGCCTCCCGAGTGCTGGGATTACAGGCCTGCGCCACCACGCCCGGCTCCCTCCTTTTCCATCTGCTTTTAAGGGCAAAGACAGTGGTGTGGGGTGGGAAGAGCATTTCCTATGTTAAGTAGAAGCAGCAACCAAACATGTGACTGGAAGCCTCCAAACTGAAGGAGGCCTGGGCCACCCTGCCTGGGGTGGGGGTGGAGGCAAAAGAGGAAGATGTCAACCTCACAGGCCTGGGTCAAAAGTCACAAGGTCATGCGCTTTCTGCCTGTCTCAGCTGTAATTGTAGAACTATTCCAGAGACACATCTGAAAGCTGTTAGGGGATCAGGCTGGGCCTGGAGGGGCTGCTTGTGAGGAAGGGGGAGTATAGTGGTCACTGATAGAGAGAGGGGAGTGGAGACAGATTGAGAGAGACAGAGACAGATAGATGGACAGATGCATTTACCACATACAAATCCATACTGGAGAGGAAAGGAGGGGAGGGTAGAGGAAAGGAGGCAGAGAAAGAGAGAGGGAAAAATAGTCCGACCTGTCTTTCTCAGAGGATAAGAAGCATACCAGGGGCTCTCTGCTTGGTTCTTCCATCCTCTGTTTGAGGCAAACTGAGGTCCCACAGTGACATGAACTTACACGCTTGAGTCATCCTGGAACTTTGAATCTTCACATGGGTGGCCCATCATGAAAGGAAGTGCCTGGAGGGAGCGAGGCTTGCATAAGGACCCACTACCAATGAATTCAGAGTGAAGACAGTGGCCTTCCCGAGTCCTCCTCCAGTGCTCTTTGTATGCACCACTGTGCCTCTTGTGCAGCTGGCTGACCTAGCTCCGTGTCTATTTATGGGATGCTTTTATTATAAATGAGGTGGCTTGAAGGATAAAGTTGGATGGACTTTCTAGGAACCTGAAGCTCCAGGCTCAAATCATTGCTATTTCTTCCCCTGACCTTGTTTCAGTAACAAAACTTTGCCCAAGGTGGCTGGAAGCCTGAGTTTGATTCCCAGGCAGTGTTTCCACAGGCTGTGCAATGTTAGAATCAAGCACTTAAAGGAATATGCTCTCCGTGCACTGAGAAATTAAGATTTTAAAACCTGTATGGGGAACTGGCTTGTGATGACTACCGAAGCACAAGAAATATCCGCATTTTATCATCACCATCAGGATATGGGCAGGCCTGTCACCCTCATCATTCCCAGGCCAAAGCCTCTCACCCTCAGGGCAAATTCCTCAATGAGCTCTTCATGATCATTTATTCTGCTGTATGTTTATCACTGAGCCTCAGATAAGTTCTTCCAAAAGGCCCAGGCTTGGTTGTCCATCCTTGTTTCCTATGCCACTTCACAGCAGAGGGACAGCCAACTCCTGATGGTTCCTGAGCTAGAGTCCACCCTGCTTGTCCTGGACATGGTGGCATGCTGTCTCCACTGAGTCTCAACTTGCTCTTAAAGTGTGCTTGCAAGCTCCTCTCCCGCCCTTGGAAGAACAGCATAGCCTTTCCTTCTCACATGGTGGCCATGTCCAGGCTACTTAGAGCCCACACACAACTTTGACCCTCATTAATCTGTGCTTCGAACCAAAATACAGCTCTGTTCATTTATGAGCATCTACTTGGGGCATACTGAAGCTCGACAAGTACTAGCCAGAATGGGTGACAGACTGAATACCCAACTCAGGATTTTTTAAAATTAATTAATTAGTTAATTTGTTTATTTGATACAGAGTCTCACTAAGCAGCTCATACTCATGGTGATCCTGCTGCCTCAGCTTCCCAAGCACTGGGATTATAGTCATTTACCATCATGCCTGGTTTTGGTGACGAGAGGGGCATGCCTGGGGCTGGGGGCCAGCACATGTGGTACCAGGGATTGAACCTGGGTCCTTATGCTTGCCAGGCAGGCACTTAGACTGCCAAGCTACTACCCAAGTCCAACTCAATTGTTTTATCAGGGTCATTCTGTTTCCTATAAGCCAGGTTTCCTATATGTAAAATGAGCCAAAGATGTTTAGACTTAAGGGTTAAAAGATAATATTTAGAAAAAGCCAAAGAAGTAGATGTATGAATCTGGAATCAAGTGATTTTGTTTAAAATTCTGGTTCCCCAGTTCTTGATTGAGTTAGGCCTTGTCTTAATTACTCACCTGAAAAATTAGAATCACAATGTGAAGGCCCACCATGAAGGGTAGTTGTTGAAATAAAATATGGTATGCAACACACCCAGTAATGGTGTGCTAGGCAACCACTGAGCAAATGACATTGATTTTACCACTAAAGTTGCTATGACTCCACTGCTCAAGGGCCTGACTTCACCCCCACTGGGAATAAGTGGACCTAGTAGAGATTGGAGGAGGGGACGTGGTAAGGGAGCCATCTCTGGCCCCATTCAAGACCTCAAGCCCTCCTCGCAGCAGGGGTGAGCGAATGAAACTGAGAAGTTAATTGGCGGTGAGAGCTTCTCACAGATCTGACAGAGGCTAAGAACAGGGATGGAGCCCCAGAGGCCCACATTAGGCCTAGGTCCCTGAGAGCACAGGAGAATGCGTTTGAAGTCTCTGGGCCAACGCCTGCTCTTCCCTGGTTGCTGCATGATTTAGGCATTCTGGGGAGGCAGAAGTCTCCTTGCTGATTTGAAGGGAAACAGATGTTTCCAGGCCAGAGGCCCTGGTCTTGTAAAATGCTTCCCCCACCCTCCCTACTCAGCTTTGGCAAACAGCTTCCCATTAGCTCAGGTCTACCGTCTGCCTCCACCACCATCACTTCCTTCTCTGCACAGTGTGGCTGTCAGGAGTTGTGGGAAAACAGTCCCAGGGCCACCTCTGAGTCCCAGTCTCTGTTTAAGGATGCCTAACTGCTCCTTGGTGAATCTCTCTCTGCAGTAGAGTTAAACCAAGATCACCTCTGAGAGAGGTCCTAGCTGAGAACAGGGAACTTTCTCCTGTGACAGAGGTGGTGTGACTGATTCCAGCCCATCCCGAATCAAGCCTGTGGCACAGACTGTGAGCTTGCAAAGCAGACCACTCTGTATTTCAGGGTACACCACGCCAGCTGCTGGGAAACCAGCAATGTGAATGCTGCACCATGCTTCTGCAGCTACAAAAAGTGAATAAAGTTCCATGTCAGGTTGTAAGGATCAAGTCAGAGCTCATACTTTAAGTTTCTTGTGAAGATAATTGAGTATCATAGCTTTTTCCTTGTATTACTCAAAGTACCCAGGCTGGTCCTAGAGTAAGTGGGCAATATTTGTAACTCAAATTTCATGGAGTTTGACTGGTCACCCTGCAGTTCAAAAACTCACACCCTTAATCCAGTTTCTCTCAAACCCTAGAGTATTCCCAATGCCATGCCAACTTTTAGGTGGAAAGTGCAAGGTGGGAACAGACTCTGGAGCCTGATAACTCAGGCTCGTAGGTTGGTTCTGCAACTTATTGCGTGTGGTACTTTGGGCAAGTGGCTTAATTTCTCTGTTTTTAGCTTTAATGTGTGTATAATAATACTACTTACCTATAGAAGAGGAATAATGCACTTAGATCAGCTCCTGGCACGTTAAGTGTAAAATGTTACTCAGCTTATAAAAGATAAGATTATGAGCCTCTTCTCTAATGGATTTAAATCAATCCCTACTCCAATTCTTTAAAATTTTGGCCTGATTATGAGTGAGCTTGTGAATGCTCTAACATGGCACAGTGAAAGAGATTATGTGACTTCAAAATCTGGATCCTACAAACCAATGTAATGTCCATCTTGTTCACTGAAATGTTCTTGCCTGAAACCCAGCCTCTGGTGAGAAATTTGAGTGATCTGTGACCATTAGGGGTGAGAAAGCCAAGCTGCACAGAAATCCATGCATAGGGCCTTGAGCAGTCCTGGAGCTTCAGCTGCCAGCAGATGAGTGAAGGGGCCTTTGGGTAATTTCAATCCAAAAAGTAGAGACCCTCCAGGTTTAAGTCCCTGAAGTTGAGTTCCTATACTTCATGAAGCAAAGACAGGGAAGCTTTCTGTGTTCAGTCTAAATTTCTGCGCCACTGAAACCCCGAGTACAATAAAATGGTTGTTTCTTTGCATGGCTTTGCTTTGCTTTCTTTTTCTAACTTATTTGGTATAAGGTCTTATTACACAGCTCAGACTCACAGTGATCATCCGGTTTTCAGCCTGCTCAATGCTAGGATTACAGTCATGTGCCACCATGCCTGGACTCAGTGGTCAGCCTAGAGCACCCAGGGGTAGGACTTGTGGAGCATATGGTGTTGGGGATGAAACCTGGTCTGATGCTTTCCTAAGCAGGCATTTAGTCTGCTGAGCTATCTAATGGGCCCTTAAAATGGTTGTTTCCTGCTACTGCTCTTAAGAGTAATTTGTTACATCATTGATAGTAACTGTAACAACTTCTAAGCATTCAGAAGAGGGTCAGCAAACTATGGCCTGCGGGGTAAACCTGGAACTGTTGGGTGCTTCTATAAATAAAGTTGTAAGGGAAAACAGCCACACTCTGTGTGTGTGTGTGTGTGTGTGTGTGTGTGTGTGTGTGTGTGTGTGTAATGCATTTTCTATGGCTGCTTTCATACTACAGTGGCTGATAGGACTGACTGGATTTTAGAAAGCACCAGATCCACAAAGCCTAATACATTCACTCTCTGATCTTCTTCTAGAAGAAAGTGTGAAATCCTTGATGTAGCACCATGACAGTACTTAAAGAAACAGGTTTTGCTTACATTATTTTATCTGATCCCAGGATTAGAGGTCTTTCTCATTGTACAGGTGCGCTCAGAGCATATAGCAGACCAGTACAAGGTCACAACTCTTTTGACGCCTGGTCTGAGGCCAGGGCTATCTGATGAAAACTCCACTCCAGTTTCTATACTGACACTGAATGAGCAACGTGTCTTGGACAAATGTCACTGTTTCTCAGTCTGGGATTCAGGTCACTGGAAGAGGTTGTCGGTAGTGGCTGGTAATTTGTCTGCCCAATTTCCCCCAACAGGGTGCTGGCATTGAGGCAAATTTTTCTTGTCTCCCTTAAGTCTAGGAGTATCAAGGTGGACCTTGGGAATAAGTAGGCAAAGCGTGCACAGATTCCTGCTCTGGTCTGTGCACAGCCCTCTGAACCCCAACATCAGAGGCAGCCCAGCCAGTTCCCAACCCAGGCTGACAACAAAAGCTTTCTGTCAATGTACATACTTAATTCTAGGGCGGAGCACTGAGACACCATTATGGTAGCAAGAACACTGGGACAAATGGTAAGGTGGTCTGCAGCTGTACTCTGAACACCAGCTTCCCGCAATGGTACTGCCTTTAGCTCCTCTGCATAAGTTAACAGGGGAAGAAGTAGAAGAGAAAGAAGCATGTAGAAAGCTCTGGGCTAAGGCCAACTCTGGAGACTAACATTTGTGCTAAGATAAGCTATAGGTGACAGAAATCTAGAATCACCTGAAGGTCAATGCTCTGCCTAGCATAGAGCCAAAATTCACTGGCATGCACATATGCTCTAGAATTCATAGTACAATAAACACTAGAATTCAGAAATAAGTGATTCCAGCATTCCTATGTAAAAATTAAGTAAACATAAATGGAGATATGGTGAAAGTATGTTGGATGTGTCTCCGATACCTGCCAAAGAGTCAGTGGTGTCACGGCAGCTCTACTTGGTGCGCTTTCTACAAGTGCGACACCTATGAGGTGCCAGATGCTCTGCTAAGCAGAGATTGAGATGGGTGAGAACCATTACCCAGAAGAAGGGAAAGGGAGGGTTGCTGTTCTCATGGCACTTACAGAACAGCAGGGAGACAGTAGGTTGAACAAAATATGGAGCAAAGTTCCACCAGCCCTTCATCAGAAATACGTTCTTGGCCTCGGGTTTGTCTCAGAATTTCCCTTCGTTTTCTCTCACAATAGTAGATTAGGATGGCCACATAGGAAATATAAAGTTCATGTGTTGATATATAAGTTTTGATCTACCTAGGTCTTAACCATCCAGCAGAAAAGTATAAAAGTATAAAAATGAAGTATACATCGTGAGCCCATGATATTAAGCTGAGCCGTAAATGGATATGGTCGACAATTTCTTTGAATAACTCCCTATGGTTGCAGAATGCTGGACTGTGTTGGATTGTGGTGTCGAGTTCAAGCACCTAAGGTAGTTGAATGTCAACGGAGTGCTCACTTTTGACAGGTGTAGACAAAGGAAGGGTTGTAGAAAGAAAAAATCATCCTGTGTGTGTATAGACAGTACAGTTGGGATAGATAACGCTGTGCTTCTACATAATTCTATGAGAGGCAAGATCTGCACTATTGGTGGTGGGACAGGATATTATGTCGGCTTTTAGTGCTATGGTCATCCACTAGGTAAATAATTATTG